>CM042323.1:34973529-34983529 GCA_023566125.1 Zingel zingel | reverse complement strand
AGGCTTAAGCTTGTTTGAAAGATATTTAAATATATTTACATATTTGTCATCGTTTTCCACGTTGTGCCGTTAGCTTGAGCCCCAATGTTGTACGAATGACGACACCGACCTATTTAACTCTTAAGCTGGGCATACACATTGTTTAAAATGTTGTTTAATTCCAATTTATACTCTACGCAACACATTCTCATGAACGGGTTTGTATGATGTTGTACGAAAATGTTTGCATAACAATTCGTGTGACATCCTACGAAATTAGCCGACCGCCGGCCGGTCACGTGACGCTAGGCTAGAGCAGGCTACAGAGCTCCGCGAGCAGCCGGTTGTAGCAGTTGCTAGTTGAGTTTAACCGAGAAAAGGTGACTGTGAGCTGGGTACAGACCACTGCGAGAAGACGTTCTTCTCAGCGGTTGGCAGTTGAGTTTGGCCGACTAAAAGGTGACCGTCATGCAGTGACGACAGTTAAGTTTAAACACCAAAACGACTAGTTAAGATTAGAAGAAAGATTGTGGTTTGGGTTAAAACATCGGTCCCCTTAAAGGTTCAGTGTGTAGGAATTTCTCCCATCGAGCATTGAAATCATATATCGCAATCAACTCTCTCGCGCCACGCAGTTCAAAGTACGTATTACAGCTACGGTAGCCTTCACGCTTCAAAAAGGGCCGGGAAGCTACGATACCCATTAGCAGCATTAGCAGCAGCTGTGAGTTTATCATGTGACAGTGAAAACGTGAAAGGCGGAGCAGTATGTCCTGTATGTTCCTTACCGGCTAACGTATTTCTAGATGGAGCATGAATATGGAGCGTCTACCCCAGTTAATGCGAATGCAAATGTAAAATTTCAAGCAAATAGGAATACTTGGAATTGATGGTGGAGGTAAATATTCATGAAGAAGGACAAGTTTGTGAACGGGCAACACAGATTTTGATAATGAACAACTAAACACGTTACACACTGGACCTTTAAAGTGGCCATATTATGAAAAAAAAAAAAGAATCACTTCTTCTGGGATTTGGGGTGTTATTTTGTGTCTCTGGTGCTTCCACACGCATACAGACTTGGAGAAAAACCATCCATGCTGTTTAGAGTGAGATCCGGTTTCTGAATGTGTCCTGCCTTCAGTCTCCAGGTGAGCTGGTCAACATCTGCACGGCTTTCTACGTCACTAGCCGAAAAGAAAAAAGGGCTAACCGTTAGCATGCTAGCTCGTTCATGGCAAAACACTGCTACACCACACACACATTCACCCTAATCTACAAAATAAATTGTAAAGAACTACTTCCATGTCCCTGTTCTGCAGGTATTCCACAAAGTTGGAAGTGTGCCCATGTGGTCTTACCTAGCTACTGAGCATGTGGTCTTACCTAGCTACTGAGCATGTAGTCCTTACCTAGCTACTGAGCATGTGGTCTTACCTAGCTACTGAGCATGTGATCTTACCTAGCTACTGAGCATGTGATCTTACCTAGCTACTGAGCATGTGGTCTTACCTAGCTACTGAGCATGTGGTCTTACCTAGCTACTGAGCATGTGGTCTTACCTAGCTACTGAGCATGTGGTCTTACCTAGCTACTGAGCATGTGATCTTCCCTAGCTACTGAGCATGTGGTCTTACCTAGCTACTGAGCATGTGGTCTTACCTAGCTACTGAGCATGTGCGACTGACAACAAAGATGTTACAGCAGTGAGAGGTCTCACTCTGGAGCTAAAACAGAGACCTGAACACAGGGTCTTGTGTTTTCTCCTTAACTTCTTCCAGGACATGAACTCTGCTGACGGTAATAAATACGTGGAATACATACCAATTACAGTGCTTTACTTTTCGTAGCTATATGTACGAATGGTTGCGTAGAACAGCCTGTATCGAGTTACTTCAAATACAGAGCTTATGATTAAAGTATGATGCATTATTACAGATAGAATTGCCCAACCGCAGCAGTCAATGTTGTGCATATACAGAAGAATACGTGCAATACAAACGAATTCCAGTGCATTACTTTACATAGCTATATGTACGAATGGTTCATGAGAACAGCCTGCTGCTCATGATTTACGTGCTCAAATGTACGTGTAAAATAGAAAACTGAGGGCCGTTTTGGTTAGACAGAAATGTAAATATTGCGCATTATATGCTGAGCCAATGGTATGAAACGGTACACACTTCCTGTCTCCTAAATGGCCTTGTTTAAAAGTGTAGTGGACGTTGTGTAGACTCAGGTGAAGAAGGTGCAAACAGTTATGATTCAAAAAGTTCCTGGAGGAGAGAAAACTGATCAGGGTGCAGATTTCTCCTCACATCTGCAGTCTTGCATCAGCCTCACCTTCACTTTAAACAACTCTATTTTAACCAAATTGAGTAATTATTTGAGTCTATCCAAAACTTCATCCCCCCACTTTCATCTTTTCAGAAAGACTAATGAATGAAACTGTCAGAAAATGAACTATCTGTCCAGGCTGGAGGATTAAAGTCTTTATAACAAAAAAGAACAGGGTGTGACTTCAGCTCCGTAATCCTGCAAACAACACGGGACACATTGTTAATCTTGATCCGGGGCGTTGTAAAGAAACCACTTCACTGTGTAAAAGCTTTTGTGTGGAAAAAAAAGCAGGTGCAGGAAGTTTTTTTTGTTAACATTGTTTAATCTTGTTGAACTCGGTATCTTCCGTCTGTGCTCGCGGTTCTCTTGTTGGCTTTCTGAAGCAGCCAGAACAGAAACACTCAGGCATGCTGGATCAAACGTAGTACACAAGCGTTGGTCTGTCTTTCCAGACTCATCATCAATACAACGCCTTCTCATCAACGGGGTCGTATGATATCATATGAAAACTTATGCCCCAGCAGTTTCTATGATATCCTACGAAATTACACGCGACGACCAGGGTCCAAAACTAACTTTTTCATCCACCAGCCAAAAGGCTAGTGAATGTTTAAATTTGACCGGCCACTCAATAGGACACCATTGTTTCTTTGGCTGGTGAGTGAAGCAAATCTAGCAGCCACTTGCATATTTTACCAGCATTTGGCTGGTGGATTGGTGCCAATTTTGGACCCTGGTAACGACCGGTCGCATGACAGTTAAGTTTAGGCACCAAAACGACTAGTTAACCCTCCAACCACGTTGTCCTCGGGACAATTTTGACCAGTTTTCAAAGTTTTTTTTTTTTAATAACATAAAATATGGGACGTCGCAAATACAACTAAAAAAACAAACGACAAACGTGAGGAAAAGCAACCAAAACAATGAAAGAAGACTTACAAACTTTAGAAAAAGCGCCAAAAACGTCCAAAAAAAGTGCCCAAAACATTGAAAAAGTCACAAAAACGTCAGGAAAAAGCCATAAAAATGTTGCTAAAAAGTGATCAAAGTGTTTAAAAAAAATGTAAAACTTTGAAAAGAGCAACTTAAACAACACAAGGGTTAAGATTAGGAAAATATGTGGTGGTTTGGGTTAAAACACCAGTCCCCTTAAAGCTTTAGTGCGTCACTTTTTGATATTAATGAATGTCCGTTACATTCAAGCCATTGCCAAATGAGTTGCTACAAAGCTAATTAAGACTATCAGCTCCACACAACTCTCTCTGGATTTCTCATTATGACTATGTCCAGAAGTTTGAGGTGTCCGGTGACTTTCGCGCTCAGAAACTAGAGTGAAGATAATTACTTTTTTTTAATCCTCCATGTCCTCCTTGGCTACTAGCAACTGCGTGGAGGAGGGGTGGGGGTGGTGCGCGGTCACGGAAGACTTGTATAATGTGGACGCGCCGACAGTGTTGTCATTACTCAGAATTCCTCATGGGGGCGCCAGAAACTACGCATTATAGCTTTAAGTAGTACCTCCGTAACACAAACACCTGTTCCCTGGGTGAAAGTCTTGTGTTTTCACCTTAACTTAGTAATAAATACGTGGAACACGTACAAATTAAAGTGCTTTACCTTTCGTAGTTATGTGTACGAACGGTTCATGGGAACAGCCTGATCAATATCTATAGTACATGAACTATTAATGTAGCTGTAGATTGGAGGTGAAATCATTTTTAATTGATTTTTCATTCTCTTCTCGTCCGTCCTGCACATATTTCTGGACTTTTTATGTCATCATGTGAACTCTGATGGTCCATTCGACGCTATAAGCGGATGTTTTTTAGACTAAAAGAAGTACACACAAAAACAACACAGTTGGTGAGATTTAGCCGGGCTTTGTGAGGCTTGAGGAAAGAAAAGCTGCAAGGAGAGACGGATGTCTTATAGTATTACAGACAAATCTACCCAGTTTCCACCGTGTGGATCAGAGAGACATCACTGGCCGGTCAGTGGATCACTGGGTCGTATATATATATATATATATATATATACAGTGAGGAAAATAAGTATTTGAACACCTGTCTATCAGCTAGAATTCTGACCCTCAAAGACCTGTTAGTCTGCCTTTAAAATGTCCACCTCCACTCCATTTATTATCCTAAATTAGATGCACCTGTTTGAGGTCCTTAGCTGCATAAAGACACATGTCCACCCCATACAATCAGTAAGAATCCAACTACTAACATGGCCAAGACCAAAGAGCTGTCCAAAGACACTAGAGACAAAATTGTACACCTCCACAAGGCTGGAAAGGGCTACGGGGAAATTGCCAAGCAGCTTGGTGAAAAAAGGTCCACTGTTGGAGCAATCATTAGAAAATGGAAGAAGCTAAACATGACTGTCAATCTCCCTCGGACTGGGGCTCCATGCAAGATCTCACCTCGTGGGGTCTCAATGATCCTAAGAAAGGTGAGAAATCAGCCCAGGACTACACGGGAGGAGCTGGTCAATGACCTGAAAAGAGCTGGGACCACCGTTTCCAAGGTTACTGTTGGTAATACACTAAGACGTCATGGTTTGAAATCATGCATGGCACGGAAGGTTCCCCTGCTTAAACCAGCACATGTCAAGGCCCGTCTTAAGTTTGCCAATGACCATTTGGATGATCCAGAGGAGTCATGGGAGAAAGTCATGTGGTCAGATGAGACCAAAATAGAACTTTTTGGTCATAATTCCACTAACCGTGTTTGGAGGAAGAAGAATGATGAGTACCATCCCAAGAACACCATCCCTACTGTGAAGCATGGGGGTGGTAGCATCATGCTTTGGGGGTGTTTTTCTGCACATGGGACAGGGCGACTGCACTGTATTAAGGAGAGGATGACCGGGGCCATGTATTGCGAGATTTTGGGGAACAACCTCCTTCCCTCAGTTAGAGCATTGAAGATGGGTCGAGGCTGGGTCTTCCAACATGACAATGACCCGAAGCACACAGCCAGGATAACCAAGGAGTGGCTCTGTAAGAAGCATATCAAGGTTCTGGCGTGGCCTAGCCAGTCTCCAGACCTAAACCCAATAGAGAATCTTTGGAGGGAGCTCAAACTCCGTGTTTCTCAGCGACAGCCCAGAAACCTGACTGATCTAGAGAAGATCTGTGTGGAGGAGTGGGCCAAACTCCCTCCTGCAGTGTGTGCAAACCTGGTGAAAAACTACAGGAAACGTTTGACCTCTGTAATTGCAAACAAAGGCTACTGTACCAAATATTAACATTGATTTTCTCAGGTGTTGAAATACTTATTTGCAGCTGTATCATACAAAAAAAATAGTTAAAAAATCATACATTGTGATTTCTGGATTTTTGTTTTTAGATTATGTCTCTCACAGTGGACATGCACCTACGATGACAATTTCAGACCCCTCCATGATTTCCAAGTGGGAGAACCTGCAAAATAGCAGGGTGTTCAAATACTTATTTTCCTCACTGTATATATATATATATATATATATATATATATATATATATATATATATATATATATATACACACACAAGACTTCACGTGAACATACACGCAAACTTTCTTAAGCCAAGTGGCGTGTTATCTGTACACATTATGAGCTAGCCGCGTGTATGTCTACGCTGTATACAGCAGACGGCAGTCTGCAACGTCACAGCTTAAACTAACAAGTCACGTGGCACTTTCTAAAGCCACGTGGCGTGTTATCTCGAGACTACGTCACACGCGGGTTTTAGGAAAACAAGAAACGGGGTTGGCTTTAGGAAACGCCACACACGGGACACGAACCCCGCTCTCCTGGGTGAAAGTCCGACCCTACTCGAGCCTGTGCACGTTGTGTCCGAGCCCGGCCCGACACATTAACTGTGATTATGAGCCCGATTTAAACCCGACTATTTTTTTAACACGTGAGAATAGTGAGGGGAACAGATCAAGGCAGCAACATAATCAAAGCCCTGGGACCATATTGAAGACTTTCTGGTCTCCATCACCTAATTAATACTGTCCTTCGCCACGGTCTGCATGCCGACGCGCTGGCCAACAACAGTGCTGCAGAGGGGGGGGGGGACACGATGTAGCCCAGTTTACCTCACACTCAAGTCAGTGCAGGACACCCACCCAGAGCTACGGGAGAAGCTGCAGAGGCATAGCTTGCTCCCCACCCAGTAATGATTAAAAAAACACAAATGCTTAAGGGCCCGGCACGATCATAGCGGCCTAAAATGTTGGCCCGGTTCGGGCTCGGGCAGAGAATCTAAACTCTATCACCTGCGTGGCGATACGCCCTTTCATACTACTCCCTACCGTGCCAATTCACACGCAATCACAAGGTAAGGTAAGTCAATGGAGGCCAAACGGCGTTGATAAACACGCTTAAAAGCAAGTATGCGTCTTGAAAACACGCCAATAATTGGCGTGTCATACATACACTACTTCATGAGATCAGTCTGGAATATCGGTGGTTCATCATTAGATGGAAAACAAAAAGGTGCAAACTGGAACCAAAGATAAACTTTCGATTAGTTGTGAACTACTAAATGAATCTCCAACTATTCTGATAATCGATCAATCAGTTTGAGTCTTTTTTTTAAAATGTAAACCCTCTGATGTCAGCTCCTTAAATGTGAGTATGTTCTAGTTTCTTCTCTCCTCTGTGACAGTAAACTGAATATCTTTGAGTTGTGGACAAAACAAGACATTTGAGGACGTCATGTTGAGCTTTTGGGAAACACTGATCCACATTTTAGAGACCAGAAAATAGTCCACAGATTAATCGACGATGTCTAAAACATTTTGGCTGCTGCCCCCCAATCACAGCAGTACATTGCTTAGCTTCCCATCCGAGACCAAACAACCATTTTCAAGTGGTTCTTGTAGAAATATTTCTATTATCTAGATGTGTTATTCTCAGTATTAAAGTTGTATTCCCTGTATAATGTATAAGACTCGGGACAAAAGCTTTGATTACCTTATAGCCCAGGGTGGCTCTGGGTCAGTGTGTGTGAAGAACATAAAAGATTAGGGATGTGGTGAGACAGAGTTCATAATCTGACAGACTTTGCTGACCTGAACTCCGTATACTTTTGTCTGCGGTTAGGGAAACTTAGTGTCAATCTTGTGAACCCACAATTGTGTGTTGTAAACTTAAATGCTGGACTTCAGTAAACTTGCTTAACTGAACTCTTTGTCTTGTTCGTTCTGGTGAACTTAAGTCTGATGTAAGAAGGCGCGGGAATTAATAAATTGGAGTCAGATTTGACAGGCCTTAGGGCCTTATTTTAGACATAATTCCCTACATTCTCCACCAAATATTGTGCAACAAACTTATATAAAAGGTGCGTTATAATGAGGTACATAGAGGTCTGTAGTCAGTGATGGTTCTTTGTAGGCCAACAAAGCCTCCTGAAGAACCGATTAAGAATGATATCTTTGTTATTAGAAGACTGATTAAAGGTTTAAGAAGAAATAAGATTAGCATATACACAACACAAAGATGTATGGTTATGAAAAGAAAAACGATTTGTTGAAAGAGTAAACAAAAGATGAAAGAAATAGGACAACATAGCCATGAAAAGATCCATTTAAGAATGATTTCTGGTTTAGAAGACTGATTATTAAGTATTAAGTTGCGAAGGTGTGAGGAGAAATAAGATTATGAAAGATAGTTGATGGGTCAGGGTTAGAAAATTAACGATTTGTTGAAAATGCATTAAAATACAAAATACAAAAGATACCGAATTAAACAAAAAAACACTTCTAATGAAATAAAATGAGTCAAAACAATCTGAATCACAAACACAAGCTGTGAATTCAAAAGAGTAAACAAATGGCTGTTCTCTCCTTCTCTACGTCTCTTTCCCGAAGGCTCGGCGAGATATTTGCTGTGACCTTTGACCTCTGCGCCGCCGGCTGCTGCTGCGTGTTGACTGATCGCCGATGTGAAGGTGACTCGGCTGATATTAAAGACAGACACCTGAGCGCCCGGAAATCTCTCCATTCCAGAGCAGAGAGCGCTCCTTTTTCATCCGTACAGACGACAGGAGGAAGTGTTCGGACGGACGCTGCCACTTCCTGCTGGAGGACGGAGGATGGAGGGGGAGGGGAGGGGGGTTGAGGTGAGAGGGTTTGGGAGGGGGGGGATCAGGTTCAGACATGATGTCCGACGGCGAGCGGCTGATTTTTATTGACTGCTTGACACGCCACGAAGATCGAACGCCGGCTAAATATAGACGCAGGAGGACAGAACAGGAAGAGCTCAGAGTGTGTGTGTGTGTGTGTGTGTGTGTGTGTGTGTGTGTGTGTGTGTGTGTGTGTGTGTGTGTGTGTGTGTGTGTGTGTGTGTGTGTGTTCAGGAACATGAGGCAGCACCTCCGGCTGCTCGGAAACATTTGCATTTGCATTAACCGTCATGTTATCCTCGGATCAAATTTGACCTTTTTTTAAAAGTTTCTATATCAGAAATGTGGATTTCTTTCAACCAAATTGCCCAAAAATAACATGGATGGTTCCATACAACGCTCTTCACAAGTCAAATTACAGATCAGTTCACACGTTTTATTTAATATTATAACATAGCTCTGCTTTTTAAAACTCAAAAATGTGGTATGATTTCATATAAATGAAGTTTATTGACCATGAATTCCAAGAATAAGTGTATAACTAGTCATTATAATTTGATGTTAGTGGTGTGTCAAAGTGAAGAAAATGTTGAAAAGTGGAAACATCAGAAAAATAAAAACCAAAAAATGTGACAAAAAATGTCTACAAAAGTGCCAGAAGCCTGGAAAATAAATGCAAAAAAAATTCTGAAAAAAAAGTGTCAACATTTTTTTTGCCGGGAAGACAACACAAGGGTTAAAAACACTCCCTGTCATCGTTAGCTTAGCGATGCTAACCCTGCTGCTACAGGACATTAGGAGATGGTAACGCTGTGCGTTTCACCCGCGGATGTATTAATATTATTATTATAATAACAGAACTGGATACAGCGTTTGAGGCGGAGCCTCGGTCAAACATGGATCCACCGCTCCCTGTTCACATGCACCAATCAGGGCCGGGGGGGGGGGGGGGGAGGGTCTAACTGTTCAGATGCACCAATCAGGGCCAGGAGGGGTGTCTAACTGCATGTCAATCACTGCTCATGCACACGCATTCATTCTCCCTTGTGGGGGGAGGGGCTTAGGAGACCGCTTTGGGCTTTAGCAGAAAGGGGGGAGGGACTGAGAAGTTGTTGATGTTCAAATTTGTTGGCTTAGTCCTGGATCTTCCCAATCCTACCTACAGCACCTTTAAACTAACAACGTATGCTGGGCATAAACAGGAGGCAGCGTGTAGACTCCGCCCACTGCTGGTAAATATAAATAGACTGTATTTACATGCTTTTCTAGTCTCAACAACTACTCAAAGCGCTTCTACATAATAATAATACTAATTTATACTTTATTAATCCTGCAAGGGAAATAACAATGTTTTTACTCTGTTGTTAGAATACACATTACACACAGGTCAGAAATATACACATGCTCACTACCTATATAGGCTGCAGCTGTCGATGGACAGGCTAGAGCTGTAATCGGGCCTTAAAAGTTCGGTCCGACAAGTACATTTTGATTGACAGATTTTTAAAAGGCCGAACCCGTTTATAGCCCGACATTATTCAAATGTGCGCACGCACACACA
>CM042323.1:34963529-34968529 GCA_023566125.1 Zingel zingel | reverse complement strand
TCACTGTCTGTCTCCTAAACGCTCCGGAAACTCGCCAAGGCTTCGTTGATGCTCTTATTAACTACAGATAATGAACACTTTTCATCACTGCTGACCATATTACAATCATACCGTTTGGGTTTAGGCCATTAGTGTCTGTTTATAACAACAAAAATCTACTTGTGCAGACTTATTAAGTTACATTTGGCCTGATAGTCCAAATATTTTACTCATTCTTCATCATTATATTAATTACACGCAATTTCTTAGTTTCTTCTGCAGGAAGTATTTAAGCCCACGTGTGTATTTAGTTTGGCCGATTAAGACTTAATTAAGTAGGATGCACACACACACACACACACACACACACACACACACACACACACACACACACACACACACACACACACACACACACACACACACACACACACACACACAGAGCAACAATTAGGCTAATTTATTCGTTTTTGTGGGGTTCAAGTTTGAATTTCATCAGTTAAATTGGATAATTAACAAGCAGCTTTTCTAGAGGGACCTCACATTCATTTTGGTGGAACACACACACACACACACACACACACACACACACACAGTATTTAGACACCCCCCCCCCCCCTTCTTGTTTACCTGCTGGGGTTAATCAATGGCTCTTGTTTGGGGAAACAGATTAATCATCGAGCCTCGCCCACCTTCTCCCACAGCGCCTCGTCACTAATTGGTTGGCTGTGAGACTGACAGGTTGCCAAAGCCCGCCCACCTGTCGGGTGTCACCGCAAACAGCCAATCAAATTTTTTTTTTTGCAACTTTCACTGTCTCCCGCAACTTCATTGCAACAAACATACGTAAGACATCGCAACTTTTATCGCAATTTTTTACAAAAGCTCCCGCGAAATCAGGCATTTTGGGCTGCAACAATCTCAAAAAAAGGCAAATCCTGGAGGGACTGACAAGCCCCTCAAGTTGCAGGGGACAACAGAGCCTGGAGAGCCTTGGACCTTTTGCTCAAAGGCACTGCGGCAGACCTACATCTGTTGCTGCAGCTGCCGTGAAACAAACTCTTCGGGCTGTTGAAGCCGAGCGCAGGAGGAAGCTCTCCTCCCTCAGCTGACCTCTCAGGGTCAGCCCGGAAAGCCCCCGCCAAAAACCATCCCCTTCCCACAATCCTCCTGGGCGAGCGGGAGGAGAAACAGCAGGACAGAGAGAAAAGGGAAAGATGAAAGAGAGCTGCTGGCTTCACCTCCTCATTACGGAGCGAACGAGCGTGTGTGTGTGTGTGTGTGTGTGTGTAGGACAGGTACTCAGCTCGTTACCCAGCATGCGGCAGGGGTCAGTGAGGTCAGAGGTTGTGGGTGGTCACTTCCTGTCCATTAGCAGGAGAGAGGATAAAAAAGGCCCTCGTCAATCACCCAGCACCTGGTCGCTGCGGGCAACGGTAACTAAGGGATAACCAGGACCACATGTAACCAGGGTAACATCAGGAGCACCGCGAGGTCGACCCTTTGACCCCAGAGAGGAAGATTTCACTTTAAATGACTTTTTTTGGTTTTCTTTAAACTATCTAATTTTATATAAAGTAGTGAAAGAAGCAACTGCTGACACACACACACGCACACGCACACACACACACACACACGTTCTGAGCATGCTCACTGTCTCTCAAGCCCGGCGGCAGTATTGACAACATCAAAGGTTCAATCAGATCTCTGCTCAGACACTCACCAGCTCTGACCTGCTGTGTGTGTGTGTGTGTGTGTGTGTGTGTGTGTGTGTGTGTGTGTGTGTGTGTGTGTGTGTGTGTGTGTGAAACAAGATAATCTACCAACAACGGCAACAACACACTAAAACACACACAGACTTCCCTCCCCTCCATTAGTCTGTTGATGATGTGTTATCTCCTCATCAAAACACACACACACACACACACACACACACACACACACACACACACACACACACACACACACACACACACACACACACACACACACACACACACACACACACACACACACACACACACACAACTGGATGGATAACTGTCATAGGCTAATCAACATTCAGATTCTCCTCGAGGCTCTCCTAAACACGTGTCACTCATCCACAGTGTGTGTGTGTGTGTGTGTGTGTGCTCAGTGACCCAGAAACTCAGGTCCAGAGTGTGTGTCCTGGTTTACATGCTAACCCAGTTGTTTCAGCTCTGATCAGAGATCGATAGCAGCAGCGGCAGGTCGCAAGTTCGATTCCACGATGTTGTTAAGATGGCGTTTTGGTGACACTGAAGCTGCCGTCTACGCGGCTCTGAGCAGCCAAACTTTCTGTGCAGTTTTCCTTTGAAACTAAAAATTATATTAAAAATGTATAATAATTTCACAATTAAAATGTTAAAACCCTTAAATATGTAGTAAAGTAGTGTTTTATTGGGCATCAACCTCGCGTTCGTGTGCATATTGTGAAAAAAAAGGCATCATGGGAAATATAGGCGAGACAACATACATAAACCTGTCCGACTGAGAAGAAAACATGAACGTTTGCTGATATAATGTTGAACATCGGCATCCATTTTTGTTTAGTTTTTGACCTTAAAGGAGTGTTTGTGAGAGTGACGTGAGGCTATCATGAGAATATCCTTTAAAGTCTAAGGCCTCCTGCACACTGGCTGCGTGGCGTGAGCGTGTCAGCTGCGTGGCGTGAGCGTGTCAGCTGCGTGGCGTGAGCGTGTCAGCTGCGTGGCGTGAGCGTGTCAGCTGCGTGGCGTGTCCGTTTTTATTTCGGCTGCCATGTTAACGCAAGCTTGTTGGAAGCGTTTCCAGGAAAAATGTCATTTTGACACGAATACATTTAATAAATGACATGTTGATGTTTGAAAGTCTCTAGGTTTTGACATAAATGCAGATATAAATGTAATTTAAAAAAATAATAATAAATAATTATCAATTTTCAAATGTTACACCTGTCAATACAGAACGAAATATTCTGTAGCCTATTTTGCCGTCTTTGCTGTAGTCAAATCAGCATATAAAGAAATATCAAAAATATTGACAAAATAGAGTTGAAGAACACGCTATTATTTCATTTTATCAACGGGATACATACCTGTGTACAGACAAGGCTAGCAGCAGCAGCGCCGCGTCAGACATGTTTCTGGTAAAGACGTAGAACACGTCACGCAGCCGCCACGCAACTGACACGCAACAGATACGCCACGCTCACGCCACGCAGCCAGTGTGCAGGAGGCCTAAGTCCTGATGAAGCATAGCCGTCAGCTGGTTCCTTTGTTGCAAGGGCTTTTTTATGTGGTTTCTATGGTGTTAGTATGAGTTTTCTATGGTGTTAGTGTGTGGATGCTATGGTGTTAGTGTGTGGATGCTATGGTGTTAGTGTGTGGATGCTATGGTGTTAGTGTGTAGATGCTATGGTATTAGTATGAGTTTGCTATGGTGTTAGTGTGTGGATGCTATGGTATTAGTATGAGTTTGCTATGGTGTTAGTGTGTGGATGCTATGGTGTTAGTGTGTGGATGCTATGGTGTTAGTGTGTAGATGCTATGGTATTAGTATGAGTTTGCTATGGTGTTAGTGTGTGGATGCGGTGTTAGTGTGTGGATGCTATGGTGTTAGTGTGTGGATACTATGGTGTTAGTGTGTGGATGCTATGGTGTTAGTGTGTGGATGCTATGGTGTTAGTGTGTGGATGCTATGGTGTTAGTTGCTATGGTGTTAGTGTGTGGATGCTATGGTGTTAGTGTGTAGATGCTATGGTGTTAGTGTGTGGATGCTATGGTGTTAGTGTGTGGATACTATGGTGTTAGTGTGTGGATGCTATGGTGTTAGTGTGTGGATGCTATGGTGTTAGTTGCTATGGTGTTAGTGTGTGGATGCTATGGTATTAGTGTGTGGATGCTATGGTGTTAGTGTGTAGATGCTATGGTATTAGTATGAGTTTGCTATGGTGTTAGTGTGTGGATGCTATGGTATTAGTATGAGTTTGCTATGGTGTTAGTGTGTGGATGCTATGGTGTTAGTGTGTGGATGCTATGGTGTTAGTGTGTAGATGCTATGGTATTAGTATGAGTTTGCTATGGTGTTAGTGTGTGGATGCGGTGTTAGTGTGTGGATGCTATGGTGTTAGTGTGTGGATACTATGGTGTTAGTGTGTGGATGCTATGGTGTTAGTGTGTGGATGCTATGGTGTTAGTGTGTGGATGCTATGGTGTTAGTTGCTATGGTGTTAGTGTGTGGATGCTATGGTGTTAGTGTGTAGATGCTATGGTGTTAGTGTGTGGATGCTATGGTGTTAGTGTGTGGATACTATGGTGTTAGTGTGTGGATGCTATGGTGTTAGTGTGTGGATGCTATGGTGTTAGTTGCTATGGTGTTAGTGTGTGGATGCTATGGTATTAGTGTGTGGATGCTATGGTGTTAGTGTGTAGATGCTATGGTGTTAGTGTGTAGATGCTATGGTGTTAGTGTGTGGATGCTATGGTGTTAGTGTGTGGATGCTATGGTATTAGTGTGTGGATGCTATGGTGTTAGTGTGTGGATGCTATGGTGTTAGTGTGTGGATGCTATGGTGTTAGTGTGTGGATGCTATGGTGTTAGTGTGTGGATGCTATGGTGTGTGTGGATGCTATGGTGGTTCCAGGTCAAACACAGGAGGTTGCTACAGTTAAGTGAGTACAATACCCCTAAAAAGAACCAGAAATTATGTATATTTAAAGTTTTATTGGATATTTTAATGTTTTGTTTGTTAAATGTTGAACGAAATTATATTTACCTACACAAGACTCTAAATGCTTTTTTAAACCTTTCTTCACACTTCATTTATTGTGCTAGGAATGTACTTAATGTGTATCTTCTGTTTAGTCTAAAAATACTGGTGTTACTCTATAAAATATGCACCAAAAACTTAAACATATACAGAGGGCATAACCTCACTATCTTCAATGGTACGGTCCTGTACAAAACACACATTTTCACATCATATCCTACAAACAAAACTGCAGTATTACAGTTTTATG
>CM042323.1:34931029-34958529 GCA_023566125.1 Zingel zingel | reverse complement strand
TATAAAAGAGACTTCAGATACAGTATTAGGGGACCACTAAAGCCTATATAAAAGAGACTTCAGATACAGTATTAGGGGACCACTAAGGTCTATATAAGAGACTTCAGATACAGTATTAGGGGACCACTAAGGTCTATATAAGAGACTTCAGATACAGTATTAGGGGACCACTAAGGTCTATATAAGAGACTTCAGATACAGTATTAGGGGACCACTAAGGTCTATATAAGAGACTTCAGATACAGTATTAGGGGACCACTAAAGCCTATATAAAAGAGACTTCAGATACAGTATTAGGGGACCACTAAGGCCTATATAAAAGAGACTTCAGATACAGTATTAGGGGACCACTAAGGTCTATATAAAAGAGACTTCAGATACAGTATTAGGGGACCACTAAGGCCTATATAAAAGAGACTTCAGATACAGGATTAGGGGACCACTGAGGCCTATATAAAAGCATCTAAAAAGCAGCATGTCATAGGACCTTTAAGATAGCTTTTTTTATTGTATCCGCAGCACAAGAACTTGGAACGATTGTTGTTTGTAGAACGTTGTTTTGAGGGACATTTTTAGCTCCTATTTCAGGAACTTTGAGTGATGTGAATTGTACAGTCATTGGTCAAACACATGAGCCAATGCAGGTCCTGCAACTGCCATTTTTAAAAACCTGTTAGCCATGTAAACAACAGACAACGCAAACAGCTTGTAACGGGAAAACACTGTAAGAAAACACGGACAAATGGACGGACAGTGAAGGATAGGCTTTACTTTGAGCATATATGCGGCGGGGGAAAATACAACGTGAAATAAATATATATAACTGCCGGCCAGCTTACGTTACTTCAGCGTTTTTATTGGCGGTGCGAATGCAATCAGAAAAATAGCCCTTGAAGATATGTAGTTTTCAATAAATAGTCAGTATAGTTTTCAGTAAATAAGCTGTTAAACATGAGCCTTTTTTGTTTGTTTTAAAGATGTTAATCTGAGGTGTTGAGGAATGATTCTCCCTATAAAACCTGATTGTTAGAAGCCTTGAAGGGGTGAAACTATAATATTTCACACACAAAAAGCAAATAATATAGAGAAATCCAGAAAATGAACAGAAAATGTATGGTTTTTCTTCATCTCCCGACCCCTGACTGCAGGTTGGGATACTTCAAACAAGACTATCACAGCGTTTAAATGTAGGAAATCCAATTTGGCTTATTAATTAAAGTTAGTTAAATTCCTAATTTGGTCCAGAAAGATTATGAAGCTGTGTGTCAGACACACAGAATCATGTCAAAACCATTGGAATATTATTAAGAATATCATAGGCTTTCCGTTGCTTCTTATTTTGTCGAGTTTCTCCGTCAAGTAAAAACAAAACAGGTCATATCCAAGTCCAGAGGTCAAAGGTTGAAATCGGGGGTGCTGGTCTCTGGCCGCTCCGTCAGCGAGGTCACAGGTCAAGCAGCCGTTCAGGTTTTATAAAGACTGTTTGTGATCCAGCAGCACATCAGGCTGCAGATGATTACTGAATGTAATGAGACGATTACACTCTGTACAACTCAACCTCTAATGTCAACACACACTCTGACAAACACACACACACTCTGACTGACTAACACACACACACACACACACACACACACACACGGCTGTTAAGTGTTTCTCTGAGGCGTTAAGGGACTTTCTGCCTCTTTCAGCTGTCAGAACCAAAATTTAATGATGGACGATGATTGGCCGTGGCTGCCAAGTTGGCCCGCACACACACACACACACACACACACACACACACACACACACACACACACACACACACACACACACACACACACACACACACACAAGCACTTTACTGAAGCTGCTGGTGAAATATTCAGTGCTGCGCTCACTAAAGGCAGCTCATCTGCCTCAAGACATTTACACCTCATTTTGGCAATTTAGTGTGGCATCCATCCTCCAGCACTGCGTACACACACACACACACACACACACACACACACACACACACACACACACTCTCTAAAGTAAAGCTAGTTAATTCCACCCTCAGTGTACTTCTCCTGCACGTATAAACCCACTCTGTAGTTCTCTAAGGCAGCAGTCATACGAAAGCTAATCGCTAAGCTAAAATATGTACACACACACACACGCACGCGCGCACACACACACACATGCACGCACGCGCGCACACACACACACCTGTAGACGAGGTTATAGGTCTGATGCTGTACAGCTGCTCTGTACACTGGGCTACTGAACGCTGTCTGTCTGGAGGAACACACACACACACACACACACACACACACACACACACACACACACACACACACACACACACACACACACACACACACACACACACACCCTCATGCAAGTCTTTATGCATATTAAACTTTTGTGAAGCAGCAATACAGTCCGTTATTGGAGTACATTCAAGTCAGCAGCAAGCACAGCTTACAGCTAGCTTAATCACATTAACACACTAACCTGCAATATGTAAACCAACACAACTGCTAACTAACCTGCTAGTAAGGCAACTAACCTGTTAACTAATGATTTATACAGTAGAGACATTGTTTTTACAACTAGCTTAATCACTTAAATGATATCAAACCTGCTAACAAACCTGGTAACTAAACAATGAGCAGACACAATGTTTACACTCAGCTTAATGACTGAAAAGCTGGCTAACCAACATGCTACCATGCTAGATAACCAACTAACCTGGTAAATAGTCTACTAATGTGCCAACTAACCTGCTATGTAACAAGCCAACCAATCTGTCAACCAAACTAACTAAGCCTCCTAACTAACCAAACCACCTGCTAACCCACTACACTTCTCACCTGCCACCTCACCAATTTACCTGCTAACTAAACATGCTAACAAGCCAACTAACTTTCTCAACAACCTCCTAGCTAACCAACTAAAATGATAACCCACTATTTCACATGCCAATTAACCAGCTAACCTCTCAGCTAACTAGCATGCTAACAAACCAACCACTCCTCTCATTATCAGTAGGCCTAATTTCCTGTCCAACCTCATCACCGGCTAAATAACCTCCTAATTATAATGCTTATGAAAACAACAACTTGCTCAACAACAGGCTTGCCTCCAAGCTAACCAACTAGCATGTTAACCAAACTAAATCCCCTCCAACCAGACAAATAACATGCTAACTAACTAAACTGCTGGACGTGGAGAGCTTCATTGACTCACCTCTACAGCAGCTTCAGTGTTGTTTTTTGGGATACTCTCTTGGTTACTTTTCAACAAAAGCTAACAGGCTAAAATCCTGTTAGCATGCAAAGTTTGACAATGTTCATAACTGTTCACAAAACAAACTAAACACTGAGAATGATTGTGTTTTAGAGAACTGATAAACAGACTGTTAAAATGGGCCAAATATAAAAGGGAGTCTGGTGGAATTAAGAAGGTCTCTTTGTTGTTGTAGTGACTCAAACATTTTAGTCCCCGCCTCCTGCTCTTTAAGTCACCAGATCCCAGCTCACTGATTGGGCATCTTTGACCTGAACATCAGCCAATGGGTGAGCTAGGATCTGACCAATAGAAGAGCAGGAGGTTGAAACCTGGGGCACGTTCAATCTTAAAACAGTGTGCAACATTTTGCTACGGTTGAACGGCACGTTTCCTCAGAACGGTGTATGATATCAATCCTTTGGTGGGGGTGTCTAAGATCTTACGCAATCAGCAGCAATGTGTATTTATGTGGGGCTGCACAATATATCGATTTTCTATCATCATCGCAATATGAACTGGCGCAATATACACATTGCCAAAGGCTGCAACATATCGCGAAAGACACTCAGAGATTTCTTGCGTTAGTTGTAAGAAAATATCTTTAAAAAACTGCACTTAAAATGTAACTGTGGTTATTTTTCTAGTGGTGCCTTTTATATTTAATTCAATGTTCAATAACAGAATGTTGATGATGAAAATGATTTTCCCTTTTATTTGTTTTGAATTCAACAAGCAGTTTGTTGTGTTGTAGAAGAATACTGAAAGCAGCAGAAATGCAGAAGTGAGTACATTTTAATATCTGTTTATTTATCGCAAGTTATATTGTTATCGCGATATCAACGTAACTCACGAATGCGTTACTTTACCCTTCGTTAGTTTATCCAGCTCCCCATTTTAAGTGGTCCCATTTGAACTCTGTCGTCCCCTGTTTTTTACGGTTAGGACTGAGTCCTAATGGTGAGCTATCGGGATGCTCCTCGTTGCTGATTTTCATTTGAGCCTCATGGTTCTTAGTAGAGATGGTCCGATACCATTTTTTGCTTCCGGATACCGATTCTGATACCTGAACTTGTGTATCGGCCGATACCGAGTACTGATCCGATACCAGTGTGTCATATATTTGATAATCTTTTAACAGCTGTATACTACTATCCCTGTATGGATGATATGATGTATAACAGCTGTATACTACTATCCCTGTATGGATGATATGATGTATAACAGCTGTATACTACTTTCCCTGTATGGATGATATGATGTATAACAGCTGTATACTACTATCCCTGTATGATGATATGATGTATAACAGCTGTATACTACTATCCCTGTATGGATGATATGATGTATAACAGCTGTATACTACTTTCCCTGTATGGATGATATGATGTATAACAGCTGTATACTACTATCCCTGTATGGATGATATGATGTATAACAGCTGTATACTACTATCCCTGTATGGATGATATGATGTATAACAGCTGTATACTACTATCCCTGTATGGATGATATGATGTATAACAGCTGTATACTACTATCCCTGTATGGATGATATGATGTATAACAGCTGTATACTACTATCCCTGTATGATGATATGATGTATAACAGCTGTATACTACTATCCCTGTATGGATGATATGATGTATAACAGCTGTATACTACTATCCCTGTATGGATGATATGATGTATAACAGCTGTATACTACTATCCCTGTATGGATGATATGATATATAACAGCTGTATACTACTATCCCTGTATGGATGATATGATGTATAACAGCTGTATACTACTATCCCTGTATGATGATATGATGTATAACAGCTGTATACTACTATCCCTGTATGGATGATATGATGTATAACAGCTGTATACTACTATCCCTGTATGGATGATATGATGTATAACAGCTGTATACTACTATCCCTGTATGGATGATATGATGTATAACAGCTGTATACTACTATCCCTGTATGGATGATATGATGTATAACAGCTGTATACTACTATCCCTGTATGGATGATATGATATATAACAGCTGTATACTACTATCCCTGTATGGATGATATGATGTATAACAGCTGTATACTACTATCCCTGTATGGATGATATGATGTATAACAGCTGTATACTACTATCCCTGTATGGATGATATACTGTATAACAGCTGTATACTACTATTCCTGTATGGATGTGATATGATTTCTATCTTTGTTGTCGGTCTGGCTCAGGTTAAACTCTTTGTGAAACATGAACTTTCTTTTATTCTGCAGTTTGACGGTCAGTTATAACGGAAAAAGAACATGAATAAACTACTTTACGTAGATTTTCTTTAGGGCTATTATTACGTGGTATCAGATCGGTGCATTAACTCCAGTACTTCCCGATACCGATACCAGCGTTTTAGGCGGTATCGGAGCCGATATCGATACTGGTATTTCTAGTTCTTAGTAAAGTAAATAAAGTAAAATCACTTAACCTTAACCTAAACTCGTATTGTCTTCCCATCAACCCTGCACTTGTTGTCCTCCGGTTCGGTTTGCCTGTTTATAAAGCATAAAGTAGCCTCTTAATGATTACCCAATTGTATGTTATATATTTTTAGCCAACTTCATAAGTTGGTACCACTAGTTTTACACTTCTTTGTGGAAATGATGGTGAATAAACATTATTTACATGAAATTATCGGTCATTTTTGAGTAAAATGAGCAGAAATTAGGAATTATCTTGACTAATAGTTAAGGTCAGAGAAACATATGTGTATGGATGATCACAGATTTTCAGTAGACCATAAAAGTAGTGATCATCAATCAGCGGATGGAACCATCCATGTTATTTTTAGGAAATTTGATTGAAAGAATCCTGAAATTCTGACGTAGAAACTTTGAAAACGGATCAAATTTGACCCGAGGACAACATGAGGGTTAAAAGCTTGTTTCATCTGCAAATAAAACTGAACGCAAGCAGGATTTGGGGATTTCTGGCAGACAAATGAACACACGATGAAGATCAGCAGTCGGTCCACACAGCTGATCTGTCAGACCAAACTACCCAGCAGCCCCTGCAGCGGCACGCTGACTCTCCATGTGTTTATTTATTATAGTGTTTTTGGTCGGGATCGCTCCATTGGCTGCTCGGCCACCAGCGACAAACAGGACACGTGAAGGAGAGGGTACTGGGACAGGGATTGTTTTTTGACTGTCACACACACACACACACACACACACACACACACACACACACACACACACACACACACACACACACACACTCACACACACACGCGCGGTTGTCACAGAAACACACTGCTTCCCTTTATGAAGAAGGCTGTATGCAAAGTGATGCAAACACTGATGAAAGCAGAGGTGTGTGTGTGTGTCCATGTCTGCCTGCCCGAACATGCCTCGACTCCCCAAAGAAAGGTTTCAGCCCGCGCCGCCCCCCCCCCCAGCTCCCGGACACCGTTGCCATGCTGACGCCGACAGGCCGCCAGTGACAGACAGTTTAAGTGGCATTTGAGTTTCTCAACGTGGCTTCCAGGTGTGTCGTCGGCCCATTCATCTCTCTGTTGTCTGTTGCCACTATTGTGTCTCCAGCTTTAGTGTTTATCTCCGTCACTTTATCTGTTTTCAGAGGAATGACAGACACACACACACACACATACACACACACACACACACACACACACACACACACACACACACACACACATATAGTGCGTCTCACTATCTTTGTGGGGACCCATCATTGACATAATGCATTCCCTAGCCCCTTACCCTAACCTTAACCATCACCACTAGATGCCTAACCTTAACCCTTACCCTCACCCTAACCATAACCTAATTCTAACCCTAATCCTAAAACCAAGTCTTAACCCTCGAACGGCCCTTTAACCTTGTGGGGTCCAGCATTTTGGGCCCCACAAGGCTATGCAAACCCCACAAGTATACTGTATTCCCTGGTTTTTGGACCCCACGAATATAGTAAAACAAGCACACACACACACACACACACACATACGCACACACACACACACACACACACACACACACACACACACACACACACACACACACACAGACAAACAATACACTGTGGACTCTTGAAACTCTCAAATCTCATTAACAAAATAGTAGATTAAAAATGGTTCAAGACTCAGCAGCTGTTCAGCCTCTTTTCTCCTCTCTGATCATTTTAGTCAGATTTTGGTCTTTTGATGTAACGTAAAGGTTCATGCCAACGAGTTTTCCGTCTTATTTTGACTCCACCCACTGTTTTAAAATGACATATTAAACCAGAAGAAGGAACTTGTTTTCATTTCTGTAAACCAGCTAAAAGGGGAAAACAACATGACTTCCACCCAGGAAACGTGTGCTTGTGTCCCGCGATCTTTCTTCTAGACTTAACTAGTTGTTTGGGTGTCTAAACATCCTCCTTCCTCTAAATGTCCTCGTTGCCACAGGACAGTCACCTTTTGTCAGCTAAACTTAACTAGGGATGAACCCAATCCAGATTTTTGAGGTTCGGCCGAATACCGAATCCACTGGTTAAGATTCTGCCGAATCTGAAACCGTATACCGAATCCTACTCCCAGTTTTTAGCTGTGACTGTCCTTCTTTTGCCGTACCTGAAGTTGTTTTGGCTGCTGTCTGTAGATTCCTTCATGCACAACTCGTATTCTTCCGGATGTTTGATACCAGATGTTGTAACAGCGGTGATGTTGTGTATAGTTTAGGGTCCTCGCCACCACCAGACTAATCAGCATTGCAGATTGAACATGTAGCTGGACCTGAATGGCCTTCTTTTGACTGAAAGTGCTGCCAAACAACACTTTTTCTGCTCACCAGTTCCATTTTCACTTTCTCACAGCCTGCTGCATTGAACGCTCCACCTACGTCAACACCTTCTCGTAATCAACCGCGCCGTCATTACGGCGACCAGCGTAGCGCGCGTAGTGCAAGCGTAGGGGTCGGTTCGTGGGAACAAATATTCGGTGGGAAAAGCCCAATAGTCAGTCCAATCCGAAGCCGAATCCTGGATTTGGTGCATCCCTAAACTTAACTGCAACGTCCGCTTAAACAACCGTCCTCTCACAGTGCTCTGTACCCGGCTCACAGTCACCTTTTGACAGCTAAATTTAACTGTCACGTGATGGGCTGGCAGTCACCTAATTTCGTAAGATATGAAACTGTTGCATAAGTTTCCGTGCAATATCATACGAACACGTTCATGAGAATACGTTGCTTTCTGACTTAGGAACATAGGGCTGTGGGAACATAGGGCTGTGGGAACATAGGGCTGTGGGACCATAGGGCTGTGGGAACATAGGGCTGTGGGAACATAGGGCTGTGGGAACATAGGGCTGTGGGACCATAGGGCGGTGGGAACATAAGGCTGTGGGAACATAGGGCTGTGGGAACATAGGGCTGTGGGACCATAGGGCTGTGGGAACATAGGGCTGTGGGACCATAGGGCTGTGGGACCATAGGGCGGTGGGAACATTGGGCTGTGGGAACATTGGGCTGTGGGACCATAGGGCTGTGGGACCATAGGGCGGTGGGAACATTGGGCTGTGGGAACATAGGGCTGTGGGAACATAGGGCTGTGGGAACATAGGGCTGTGGGAACATAGGGCTGTGGGAACATAGGGCTGTGGGAACATAGGCACACTCCCCCTTTAACGATGTTGTTGGCAGAAGAAACACAGTCTGCCAGAAAATATCTCCCCGCTCATTTACTGCAACGCTACAAATCAGTACTGATTACTTCAGGTATTGATGATGATGATGTTGCTTGTTGTGCCGTGTTGTCAGAGCGTGTCTGCAGCTGTACACAAACGTTAAGCAGCGCCGCCGCTCGTTGGCTTTCTGACGGAGGCTGAAGGAAGAGCACGAGCGCCGCTGTCCGTCCGACAGACACCGACCGACGCAGAACAGCATTTGTTATTTTCTGTTTTCTGAGCTCCTGCAGCAGCTTTAGCAGGATTATTAGGACACAGACCTTCAGGGAAATTTAAAGCTCCCTCAAAAAAAACGAAAGAAGCGAAAGAAGAAGTCACAGATGTGGAGCTGTGTGTTAACATCCGACCTCAATCCTCTAATTTAACCTCCAGAGATTAGGACCAGCCGCTAATCCAAACAGAGAGAGAGAGAGTCCTGGTTTTGATTCATTAGTTACGTATTATGTCTTTTTTATAAAAAGTACATTGTTGTTTTTAAATGCCGGATTCTGGTGAATCGTTTCAACCAATAAAAACAGATTGAAGTGAAATTAAAATAAATAAAAAGATGAAATGAAACATGGCGAGCTGAGGTCAGCCAGAGGATTAGAGACGGAGAGAGAGAAACAGCTGTTCACTGAGCGCAGTCACACACACACACACACCACACACACACACACACACACACACACACACTCACACACACATGCACACTCACACACACACACACACACACACACACACACACACATGCACACTCACACACACACACACACACACACACACACGCACACATGCACACACGAATGCATTTTGAGGACCTGACTGAAGCCATCTTAAATGCTTGACTGAAGCGGTGGCAGGAAATACGACCTCATATCTAAACACGAGAACGTAACATCTCGGTTTTAAACATGTCGTTAACGTTGTGAAACTGTCGCAGTTTAGTTAGGTTCAGGAACAAAAAGCACTTATGTTTAGGCACTCTCTCGCATCGCCAGACCTTCCTCCACAGCGCTGCGGAGGAGGGTCTTGCTAGTCCACACAACATTCCTGGATTGGAGAACAATGTGCTCTGGTTTATTGGCATTTCTTTAAACCAATCACAATCGTCTTGGGGCGGGGCTAAGCTCTGACAGAGCCACGGTGCCTCTGCTAAATAGTCTCGGGAAGGAACTTGTTTTGGTGGAACATGTTAACGTTCAAAAGTTGTTTTAGTCGTGCAACAGAGAACTCAGATTGGACAGATAGTCTAGCTAGCTGTCTGGATTTACCCTGCAGAGATCTGAGGAGCAGTTAACCATAGTCCTCAGAAATCCACCTACATCCTCATCTTACCACTGGAGGGCAGCATCACTAGAAACGTAATTTGCTGCTTGAACAAAATTAAACATGTGGCCGTTTTTCGGGGGGAGGACAGTCTCTAGCACGTCTGACACAACATATCACATGACCGTTCGCATACACTGGGCATGTGCGTGTCGTAAACAGGAAGCAGACTGTCTGACGGTTGAAAATCAGTAAAAAGTAAGTTACAAATACTTTTGGAGAAAGAACAGTAAGAGCAGGGATTTATTATCTGTTAGCTACCTAACGGATGAGACTGACTGACGTGCGTCGTTGTTTTCAAATGTCTCTGTTTTTGTCTGTCTAGACTGCAAAGTAACCGCCGGAGTTTTCAAACCAAAACGGGGGCAGCAGTGTTTCCAAATGTCAAAGTTGTAGGGGCTGTTTTTTAGGGTTAGGTCATTTTTCTCCACATATTCTGACTTTTTTTCTCAAAATATTCCCGCTTTTTCTCTCAAATGACTGATAAGGGTGCCTGGCAACCCATTCTCACTTCCATCATGTAAAATACGGACACTTGGTCTTGTGCCTTTGGCGTTTGAGTCAGTCTGGGTCAGGACGTATGTTTAACTGGCACAAGAACGGGACAGTTAAGTTAAGAAAAAGATGGTGGGTGGGCTTATAAAAGGTACGTTTTTGTGACACGCGGGCCAAGAACGGGACACGATCCTCGGTCTCAGGGGTGAAAGTCCTGTGTTGTTTGATCCATCCATCCCCCCAAACAACCTCCTTATGCGGTATCTTAGGCTTTCATACTACTCGCTACTGTTATCGCTCTTAATACTAGGTCATCTTAAAACTGAGGGGGCACTTTTTGCGTCGTATCTGATGCTAAGAGCCACTGCCCAAGCGTCAGTATTTTACGAGTTGGGAGTGAGTGGCCTGGGTGACCCGGTGGTGGAGCGCGCGCCCATATGTATAGGCTCAGTCCTCAATGCATGTCATCCACCCCCCCACTCCTCTCTCCCCTTTCAAGTCTGAGCTTTCAAACTAAAGGCCTAAATGCCGTTTGTGTCCGTCTAGACTACAAAGCGACCCCCAGAGTTTTCAAGCCAAAACGGGGCCAGCGGTGTTTCCAAAATGTCTCCGGTTTAGGGGCTCGGAAACGCCTGACTAGTGCGGATGCAGAGCGTAAAATGTAGCAAAAATATTTGTTTTTAAACCAAAACGTAGCAGCGTAGATGTATACTACTTTTAAAGACTGACTCCCGATAAAGCAGAGGGCAAGTTTGCATGTTGATTTGTCTGTCAAAATCAGGAGGATTGTGGGACAGTTGCAGGCATTCATCCCTCTTTTCTCCTTACAGGGACTCCACAAAATGCAACCAGGAAAAGGAAGAGGAAGAGGAAGGTGGAGGAGGAAGTGAGTGCAGAGGATGAGGAAGGTGGAGGAGATAAAGGCAGAGAGCTGATAAGAGGGGCAGATACAGAGAGAGAGAGAGAGAGAGAGAGAGAGAGAGAGAGAGAGAGGGAAGGAGAGGGAAGGAGAGGAGACAAGTGTTTCCCATCCAAACAGACACTTCAGATGATACGGAGAGAAAACGCCTCATAAAAAAACGACAGCATCTCTCTCTCTCTTTCTCTTTCTCCTTCTCTCTCTTATCTCCTCTCCACAGTCTGAGCGGAGGAAGGAGAGGTGATTCAAGGTGAAGAACGAGGCGGCCATGTTAAATCAAAAAACCAGCGGAGAGACAGAGGGAAGGTGGGAGGGAGGAGGAGAAGAAAGAGGAGAAGGAGAAACAGAACAGGAACGAGAAAAGGAAGAATAAGGACAGAAGGAAATGAGAGAGAGATAAACAACCGAAAGGAAGGAGAAGGAAGCAGAGAAAGAAAGAAATAAGAAGGAAGAAGGGAATGACAGTAGGAGAAAGAAAAAGAAACGGAAGGAGAAGTGAAGAAAGAAGGAACAAGTAGATGTAAGAAGGATAGAAGGGAGAAACTGGGAAAGGAAAGAAAAAGGACAGGCGAGAAATGAGAATGGAAAGTGAAAAGGAAGTAACGTATAAAGGAGGATGGACGCTCTATAAAACCTCTCTGAGCTCAGCCGACCGCTGCGTCATTTTCTGCCTCAGCGCTGAAGCAGTTAACCAACACACACACACGCACACACACACACACACACACACACACACACACACACACACACACACAGACACACACCTCTGCCAGTCATAAAATCCCTGGACCCTGCGGGCCAGAGCGTGACGAGGGCAGAGAGCGTCCCGGTGTGTGTGCGTGTGTGTGTGTGTGTGTGTGTGTGTGTGTGTGTGTGTGTGTGTGTGTGTGTGTGCGTGCGTGTGTCAGAGACATATAAAGTAGCACAGAGGTAAAAACAGTTTTTATGGTTGAAGTCTGCAGAGTGTACATCCTGCCGGGCTGAGAGCGGAGGAGGAGCTGAGACAGGGAAAGAAAGAAAGAAAGAAAGAAAGAAAGAAAGAAAGAAAGAAAGAAGGAAAGAAAGAAAGGGAGGGAATGAACGAACAAACGACGGACCAACGAACGAGGGAAGGAAAAACAGAAAGAACAAGGGAACGAACAAGCCAACAAACAAACGACGGAACAAATAAGGGAACGAACGAACAAAGGAAAGAACGAGGGAATGAACGAACAAGCAGTAAAATTTGTCAAAGGCAAACGATGTGTCAACCCATTCTGAACGAACTATTGTGGTGCTACAGAGAGGTCCCAGCATACAAGTCCTATCCAACTAGCAAATCCTCTTTTTAAATGTTCAATGAAAATGAGAAGAATGATACAAAAATGGTCATTCCCTCCAGCATCGTGAGTCGCAATATCAAAATAATCGCAATTAAGACATTTTCCTCATGCCGTGCAGCCCTCTAGGCTACATCTACACTACTGTGTTTGGTTTAAAAGAATATTGGGTTACACTTTACTTGAAGGTGTCTACATAAGAGTGACATGACACTGTCAGGGTTAGAGTTTCGAGTTCATGTGTCATGACTAGGGGTGTCACGATACCAAAAATCCAGTAGTCGGGTGCCAATACCAGTAAAGTAACACGATTCTCGATGCCGATTTCGATACCACGGTAAAAAATTATTTTCTAAGATTCCACGTATTTTAACTTGAAACATGAACTTCTTTATTAAAATATTTGAAAAATATCAAAATGTCATAACAAGACATACAAAACATGTGCAATAGAGCATAGAACAACATAATAAAGTGCAATGAATGCTCATAGTGCAACAACTAGTGTCCCCAGACATAGTCCAGGCTTCCAGGCATCTTTTCAAAAGCTACTATGCAAAAACAGAGACGTGACCAGAGACGTTACAGACCATGGGTAAATATTGGAGAAGTATTTGAAAGATGGAGACATTTTATGTCATTTCAACATTCGTGTACTCACATTGAATTATAGACGGGTTTCATGTTTCCAAACATTACAGGGTGCATGCGCATACCAGGGGCAGAAAGCAAGATTGGTGAACTGGTCCGCTACTGCAACAACCTGAAGGATTTAAGCTTTCCTTATTGTTTGTATATAACTGCTGACTCAGTAAACGTGATTTTAGTTGGATCTGTTTGTCTGCCTTTAATTTTGCAGTGTTACTGTGATATATACAGTATGTATGGCTATAATTATCGTTTTAGGCTAATGTAATAGCCAATGTTAGCAGCTACCCGAGTGTACCCCTATGGTTGGTTTATGCCTTAAAATAATGGCCAGGATTTCCGGGAAAAGGTACGATATGTGTCTCCATTTCAAACATCACTGCAGGTCGACTGTTTTTAGCAGCATAGGTTGATTGTGGGCGGGAGGGCGACAACGCTGTCCTGGTTAGCTCGCCGAAACTCTAGCTATAGCTAATGTCCGCTAGCATATAGGCTAAGTTAGCCAGTTAGCTTCGTGTGTAACGTAATAAAAACCCACCCATCTCGTAGGAGCGAAGCTTAATATTTAATTCATTAACATTATGGTACAAAAGGAGCACTAACGACACAGGTCTTATGTTGACAACGTGGACGCAGATATAAGAAACTCTGAAGGCAGTCGTAATATTTACCTAGCAGGCTAGGCTAACGCTGTTGCGCTAACGTTAGCAAAACATCGGCGTAGCTTTAGCTAGCAGTCTAAACTTGTCTCAAGTCCGGACCTTTAACTGTCTACGGTCCGGACTCGAGTACTCCAGCCCTGACAGGTAGATACCACTTAGCTGAACAACTGAACAAGCTGCAACTTTTCTGATTGATACAGTGGGAGCCTGACTCTTGCACATGACCCCAATCTGCCCTTCTTATGGCTTGAAGCCATAACCTCTGTCGGTTTTTGGCAAAAGCATGCTTCCCCCTAGGTATGTTAAACATCAGGCACCCATCACTGGCTCTGTTTGTGCAATTAACCACGCAACAACTCCTTGGCATTTTGACTTGCGCTATGCTGGTACTACTACTAGCTACATGAAACACGTCTTCTTTCTGCCCCCCGGTTGCGTGCGCAAGCAGTGATGACGTTGCCGAGAAATCCATGTATATAGCTAGAGTACCCGAGTTGGTTACTCGCAAAAGCAATTGAGACACAGCCAGTAAAGTGATCCCGTCTGGCCTTGGCTAACTGTGGCTAACGCTGCCATGCTAACCCTGCTAACGCTACCGGAGGAGCAGGCATGCAAGCCACGGTTGACACACGTAAAGTTTTTAAATCTGTGAAAATAGGGAAGGCTGCTGGGCCTGATGGCATTACTCTACGAGTCCTAAGGACATGTTATAGTCAACTTGCCCCTGTTTTCACTGACATTTTTAACTTGTCACTCTCTCTTCCTGTGCCTAAAAAAACGACTGCCACCTGTATGAACGATTTCAGACCTGTAGCATTGACTTCTGTGATTATGAAGTGTTTTGAATAGCTTGTGAAGACATATCAACAATAGCATACCTGTCTCAACTGATCTATTACAATTTGCATACAGATCAAATACAGCTGGGGATGATGCTGTATCCTTGGCTTTACATACTGTGCTCCAACATCTAGAGGGCAGGGATAAGTATGTCAGAATGCTATTTGTTGATTATAGCAGTGCCTTTAATACTATTAGACCTTCCATTTTAATATCTAAGCTGTTAGACCTGGGCCTCTGCAATTCTATTTGCAGGTGGATACAGGACTTTCTAACAAGCCGTCCCCAGACAGTTAGAGTTGGCACCACACACTCAGCCTCTATAGTGCTAAACACTGGAGCACCTCAAGGCTGCTGTCTCAGTCCTCTATTATACAGTCTGTATACCAAACCCACACATACACCTGTCCTTATTAACAACTCTCCAGTTGAAACTGTTAACACCTTTATATTCTTAGGTATCCACATCTCAGACACCCTCACATGGTCCTTCATATCAGCTGTGCCATTAAGAAGGCACATCAGAGGCTTTATTTTCTGAGGTGTCTTAAGAAATACGGTATGTCCCTTAACATTCTACAGAACTTTTACCGCTGTACAATTGAGAGTATACTGACAGGCAACATTGTAGTGTGGTTTGGCAGGGCTACTTCACATGACCTTAATCTTCTGACAAAAGTAGTCAAGACTGCATCTAAAATCATGGGGGTTCCACTTCAATCGCTCCAACACATTTACTGGAAACGCAGCACTAAGAAGGCACAAGGTATTATGCAGGATTCTAGTCATCCTGCATACAGTCTCTTCTCCCGCCGTCCATCAGGGACACGTTGGCAGAGCATCACAACGCGTTTTAGGGATAGTTTTTACCCTAAGGTTGTTGAACGATAGCACAACAGGAAGAAGGGCTGTGGTCTGAATTTAGTCACTTATGTATATTGTGTTTGGATATTATATTGGATATGTTTTAAATGTTATTATGTTTTTTAAATTAGTATTGACTGGTGCTGAGAGTGCCAAGGCACATTGTATTTCATTGCTGTGGTACTTCGTACTAATATGCATATGACAATAAACATGAACTTGAATTTGGTTGTTTACAACCATAGACAGTTAAATGGACCAACAGACGTAGATGTGACGTGAGCAACCTGTCTGAAAGTTGGAAGTCTTCTGGTAGCTGTGCCAAGAGAAATCTCAATCATTCCCAATCTAGCAGAGACGGAGAGCGTAGGTATATGTAAGGAGATAACATAGGCACAGGCTAATTACTGATCACTAACATGATAGTTAACATTAGTAATTACACTTAAACAGCTAATGGAAGTCCAAACTGCCTGAGAGCTTCTCCTGTACTATACGGTAATTCCTCTACTATGAGACAGTAAGTCTCGTGGTTATGACCCAATCGTTAGCCTATTTTTATAAAAACGTCTGCTATGGAGCCATAACGTGAGCTACAAGGTGATGGAGCCTTTTATACATCGTCGTGTTTCTTTAGAAATAAACAACGGACAAATAGAGTCTTTAAACGTTTCAGATGTAAAGTTATTCTCTGTCAAAGTGAAGTCAATATGAATGGCAGTCAATGGGATGCTAACGGCGGGTGAGAGCTAGGTAGCATCAAAATGGCGCCATAGCAGCTACGCGTTGCGGAGAGAGGCTTACCCCCTTGTTTACAACGTGTAGCCTGTTCAGTGGCCGTAGCCGACAACGGTGAGTTATTTGAAGCCAAGAGAGGGGGGGCTGTAAATGAGGAAGAGAGGACCGTGAGTTTGCAGTGAACATGCTGTTTTTAGGTCGGGTAGAATCTAGCTCCGTTGACTCGCGTTCATAGTTTTTCGAAATTCTCTGATATGTCCCACGTACCGGAAGTAGAAGGGCGTGACTTCGGCCACTTGTTCGTGACCTCCTACTTCTGAATGTATGGACTGGAACACTCTGAAGCGTATACTGCCCCCATCAGTTCCAGAAGCGGTGCAGCACCGATGCTGCTAACACTGGCATCGGCGCTAACGGTGCCTACGGTGCTTCAAAAAAATGGGCATCGTCGGTGATTTGCCATTTTAGAACCGGAAGGTATCGCAAGTATCGGTTCTCGTGACGTCCCTAGTCATGACTGTCATGTGTTCATGACATGTTGATACCTTCAAGTAACGTGTTACCGAATATCTTTTGCTACGTTTACGCCTCACATCCGCACAACTACCTTTAACGTAAGTTCAGAACTAAAACTAAAACCGCCCTCCAATACAAGATCAATTACTGAGATTGTTATAATAAAAAAGAGCAGCTGGTGATTACGTTTTATTTCCTGATCGATTAAATTGTGTGTGTGTGTGTGTCTCTCTCTCTGTCTCTCTCTCTCTCTGTCTCTCTCTCTCTCTGTCTCTTTCTCTCTCCCTCCCTCTGTCTCTCTCTCTCTCTGTCTCTCTCTCTCTGTCTCTCTCTCTCTCTCCGGTAGCTGTCACTTTCCTCGCCATTACCTGTCAGTCAGGATGCAGACGGAGGCGGCTGTCGCAGCGACTGTACACTTGGCTGAGAGTCCTTTAACACCTTGACTTGTTCTCTCTCTCTCTCTCTGTCTCTCTCTGTCTGTCTCTCTCTGTCTGTCTCTCTCTCTCTCTCTCTCTCTCTCTGTCTCTCTCTCTCTCCGTCTTTCTCCAGAGAATCACTGCTGACAGTCGTGATTGTCACTTAGCATCCGCTGCAAATTACTCCACTCATAAAAACACTCTACTCCGGAGACTGTCCTCCCCTGACTAACTATAGAAACATGTTTATGTTCCTTATGCTCTTAGGCAGAATTTTTGCCAAAAAATAAATACAGAGCATGTTGAAATTGACAATCCCCCCCCATTGACAGTCCCCCCCCCCCCCCCCGAAAAAAAACCCCACCACATGTCATTTATTCAAGCATCAATTACGACGATTATGTCACTTTTTTTGACATCTTTGTTACTTTTTTCCAAGTTTTTTTGTCACTTTTCCCGATGTTTTTTGAGCTTTTTTTGACCTTTTTGTTGTTTTTTCCGACATTTTTTGTCACTTTTTTTCAACATTCTTTTATAATTTTTTTTTCAAATGCTCTAAAATTGAATAAAACGCCCAAATTCAAAGAATGTAGTAAACTGATCATTTATTCTACTAGTTGGTTGTATGGAACCATCCACGTTATATTTTTTGAGAATTTAGTTGAAAGAAATCAAAATTTCTGATAATAGAAACCTTTTGAATATGGGTCAAATTTTAGTTACAGGAACATTCTTCTAAATTTCTAAACAGTTCTACTAACTACTCTCCCCCAAAACCGGTTTTTTCCATTTGCATTCACACTGACCAAGTGGCCATAGGAACTGACCTTTTGTTATTATAATCACAGCCATCTAACCACCACTATGTGGAAAAGGGAAAAGGGAAAAGACCCTGCCCTGAAGTAGGAGCTGAAAGAGTTAAGGTGCTTACACACCAGCCAGACGGCCGACCGTCGGCAGTAAAGCCAGTCGGACTGATCAGTCGGGTCCCCGAGGTCCAAAAAAGTGCCTCAAAACACACTGAGGCCACGCCGACTTGAGCGTACGCTCTGTGCGTCCACGAAACGTAATACGTCTCCATAGCAGCAGGCGGCACTTCTCTGTATTGTTTCCCAGAAAATGAAAACCGGCAGCTGATTGGACGAACGCGTCACGTGGTTCTTTTTTCTCCGGAAATTCACAGCCAGACTGTCGTGGCGGTTCGTTCAGAATCCGATCTCATATTGGACTAAAATAGTTCACCGTAACGTGTTTCTAAAAACATGTTAAGAGAGAAATAGGCCGTGCAGTCGCTGAATCTGTCTTCATTTCAGATCAACAAAGGTCAGTTTAAAAGATTTCCGTCAGATTTTGAGAGGCTCATCAGCTCCCCATTTCCAGGTGAGTCCCGACTGTCCTGTCTCCGACTGCCCTGTCTCTGACTGTCCTGTCTCCGACTGAACATGTCAGGTCGGCCCAAATGAAGGCCGACGGCTCCTCGGACGGACGACGGCACGGAACACACCAAACAGACTCGAGTCACCGACCTCGCCAGACGGTCTGACGGATGATAATTGGCTCTGTGTCAGCGCCCTTACGGGAACTGCAGCCAGACGAACTTAATAATCCCAAATTGGTCCAGTCGGAACAGGAGAAAAAAAATCCCTCCAGTCGGAAAGCGGCTAAGAGTGGAGACATTACTAGATATAGAGCCAATCCTAATGCTTGTTTACAATAACTTAGGACCCAAATATAGCAAGTGAACCAACACAAACAGAGCACGTGTGTACTAGCCTGCAATGTCAACCTTGCACACAGTTTACAGACTTATACGTGATTTTAAATCTGTGAAATGTGAAGATGCTTACTTCTAACATCCTAAGATGCTAAAAGAATCATGAAATCATTTATAACACGACATTCTACAGCGACTTCAATCTGCTGAAAATAGAACATATTTTCATAAATGTACATTTAAACCAAACCCTGTGTGTTTATACTTTTTATTCTGCTGCTCGTCTGCAGCATCTGTACTGCTGTTAACAACAAGCAGCCATGTTGTGTGTGTGTGTGTGTGTGTGTGTGTGTGTGTGTGTTCCTCCAGACAGACAGAGTTCAGTAGCCCAGTGTACAGAGCAGCTGTACAGCATCTGACCTATAACCTCGTCTACAGGTGTGTGTGTGTGTGTGTGTGTGTGTGTGTGTGTGTGTGTGTGTGTGTGTGTGTGTGTGTGTGTGTGTGTGTGTGTGTGTGTGTGTGTGTGTGTGTGTGTCTCTGTGTGTGTGTGTGTGTGTGTGTGTTCCTCCAGACAGACAGCGTTCAGTAGCCCAGTGTACAGAGCAGCTGTACAGCATCAGACCTATAACCCCGTCTACAGGTGTGTGTGTGTGTGTGTGTTTGTGTGACCTCCTCCTCTCCTGAGTCACACCACCTGCTACCTGCCCCCCCCCCCCCCCCCGTTCGAGAGACACACACACACACACACACACACACACACACAAACACACACAAACACACACACACACACAGATGCACTTCCCCCTTCATCTTCTCCTCCTCTTCTCTCCATGCCTGCATTTACTGTCACTCGCCTGTTTTGTTCTTGTGTCTGTGTGTGTGTGTGTGTGTGTGTGTGTGTGTGTGTGTGTGTGTGTGTGTGTGTGTGTGTGTGTGTGTGTGTGTGTGTGCGGCCTCGGGCCTGATTCCGTTCCACTTCGCTTGTGTTGTCGGAGCAGGTGGCAAGACACACACGCATAAAAACACACACAAAAACACACTAACAAAATTATGTTTCATGTGTTTTTCTGATTCCCGGCTCCATATAAGAGTAAAAAACACACACACACACACACACACACACACACACACACACACACACACACACACACACACACACACACACACAACACACACACTGATCTTTGTATTGAGTCGTCTCAGTGGCTCGAGCACAATAACAGCCCTGAGGGGGCGACCGAGATAGACGGAGAGAGAGAGAGAGAGAGAGCGGCTGAATGGGAGACTGAAGGAGTTCCTTCACGGTTCTCGAGGTTCTCTATACATCGCTTAAAATAAAACTGCTTCATCTGAACAAAAGACCAGAGGCTGAGAAGCTTTTTTATATTTTACACCGATTATTGTATTCTTGGTGTTCTCACCAGAGGTGGAAAGAACATTTACTCTTTTAATACGTTTACTGTATGAACCAAACACCAAGGCTGTACCTGCCTAACACTCACCTGTCTGTCAGTTAACACACACACACACACACACACACACACACACACACACACACACAGAGAGAGGAGGATTATGTTGTGCTGAGTGATGTTCGTGTTCAGGAATGTGTTTTGGGTGGAAATAATGTTGGTCTAGTGTGTGTGTGTGTGTGTGTGTGTGTGTCTGTGTGTGTGTCTGTGTGTGTTACAAAGGCCCCTTTGTGACCAGGTACCCCCCCGCCCCCTCCTCCACCTCCAACTCTGCAGATACTTCATCTCTCCATCGTACCTGTCCTGACCTGAAAACACACACCACTGACCGGGTATAACACACTCATGTAGGGCTGCAAAGATGAGTTAATCAACTATGAAATTAATCGCCAGCTATTTTGATAATCGATTAATAATTTGAGTCATTTGTTATGAATAAAAGAGTACAAATTCTGTGATTGCAGCTTCTTAAATGTGAATATTTTCTAGTTTCTTCACTCCTCTGGGACGTCTGCGACGCAGTTACACGCAGTTACACACACAGTTACACACGCAGTTACACACAGAGATACACACAGAGATACACACGCAGTTACACACAGAGATACACACGCAGTTACACACAGTTACACACGCAGTTACACACGCAGTTACACACAGAGATACACACGCAGTTACACACAGAGATACACACGGAGTTACACACAGAGATACACACGGAGTTACACACAGAGATACACACACGGAGTTACACAGGTAAGAGCCAATGAGGTCTAACCATGTATCAGCTAATTTAACCTGCTGTTGTCCTTTTAAAGAGGTTTCTATGTTAGAAATTTTGGGATTCTTTCAACCAAACTGTCAAAATAAAATTACGTGGATGTTTCCGTACGACGCTCTTCACAAGTTAAATAAATGATCAGTTCACTACTTTCATTGGATTTGGTTGTTTTATTCAATTTTATTTTATTCAACCCGGCCACAGCACGGTTGTTTTTTGTGTGCTGAATAAATCAAATCAAAGTTCCAAACATTTCGGACGCCACATGCGCTTTGTTTGATGCACACAGAGGTCTTTAGATCTCAGCCAATCTACCGTACCACTACAAGCATTTAGTCCGGCACGGTTGTGAACTTGTAGACCAAAACACACACACACACACACACACACACACACACACACAGACACACGCAGTGTGAAGCCTGCATGCAACAGATCATCAATCAGACTTGAGAACTAAACAACATAGGGAGGGGGAGAAGAAAAATGAAGTGGTGGATGCCTCCTGTTCTCCTTCAGACAGCCGATAGGCGCCATGATATGAGCGAGAGGCTGTAGGCTTGCAAAGACGCTGTAGGCGTGCAGAGACGTTGCAGGCGTGGAGGGACGCCCACCTACAACAAAGTAGTACTCAGACAGAAAAGAGGTCAGACGGGAGATTTTGACTTTTACTTTTACACCCCCGGTTGTTCTGTGTTCACAGTCTCAGGTCATCCTTTCCTCTCTAAAGGAGCTTGCACACTGCTCCAACAAACAGTGTGGGCCGGCCGTCTGTGTTCGTTGGCGTTTGTTGGATGGAGTCGTTAGAGTTTGACATGTCCAGTCGGGTCTGGTGGAGTTGGAGAAAGTTGGACCAATGGAGCTCATTTTCCAACTTGAAATGCTTGAAATGCTGTCTCTAAAATGTTTTTTTTTCTCGCAATTAGTCAGTCCTTCCAAAAAAATGCGGAGTTTTTTTGTGATTGTTGCGGGCAAAAATCCTTGATTATGCGGCACATTTTCTTAAAAAAACTTGCAAAAACTGCGGTTTCATCGTGGCTTCATCGCGGGGTTTACAGCTTTTCAATGATGTTCACGTCGCGTAATTACGTCACTTCATAATGATTTTTGCCCGCAACAGTCACAAAAAAACTCCGCATTTTTTTGGAAGGACTGACTTTTATTGAATTTGGCTGTTTTATTCGAATTTTGCTAGCCTAGATATCTAGACCACCCTAGCGGCAGCAGATATGATTTGCAGCCAGGGTCAGTCTAGCAACTCAACGTTGGCTGGCGAGCTGGAAAAAACCAAACTCTACCCGGACCAATCACATCGTGTATAGAGTCGGTGGGCGGGGCTTAACATAATGACAGCAAAGTTGCGACGGTTCCGCGTGAATTCCCTGCTACTTGAAAACAAAGAAGATGGCTGCTGCTGCTGGGAACAGCGGTCTTTGGAATCAGCTTTGGCCGCGACTCTGGAAGACTTGGAGTTCAGCTTTTCTTTGAGAGAAGAACAAAGAACGGCACAGAAGTCATTCTTAACAAAGGAAGATGTGTTCAGAGTTTAAAGTTGAATCTAACAACTAGCGTTGCTCTGGTTGGTTGGAGAGCTATCCTATTGCGTGCAGAGGGAATTTGAAAGACAACCGTTTATCCCGCCCCTCGGATTGAGCCCTGCCAATGGGGAGTTCCCAGACCCAACATCTGGATGTGCTTGTCAGGCTACAATTTTGTAGCATTTGAAAAAAAATGTTTATAAAAGAACATTGAAAAAATGGACAAAAATGTCGAAAAAGCTCCAAAAACTTTGGAAAAAAAAACATAAAAACTTTAAAAAGGCACAGACACAGGACTTTTTGGAAACACTGATCCACATTTTTCACCGTTTTCTGACAATTTATAGAACAAACAACTAATCGATTAATCTAGGAAATAATCGACAATGAAAAAAATCATTAGTTGTCCTATAAATGTCTTAAATGCTCTTTAATAAACGGGACTAAGAATGGACCACTTTGACCTTCCTCTGATTGTTTACATGGAAATACACAGACTGTTGCAAGTCATTAAAGCATCAAGTGTGTGTGGGAGAGAGAAACAAACACACAACTCCGAGCTTATATAAACTGAATGACAGGCAACACACACACACACACACACACACACACACACACACACACACACACACACACACACACACACACACACACACACACACACACACACACACACACACACACGTCTCTTCATTCAAAGGGCAGAGCTTTCCATAGAAGGAGGGATTGTGTTGGATTGGAAGGAGAAAAAGGGGGAGGTGGAGGAGATTTGGTCAGTGCTATGAGTCAGCAAACGCACACACACACACACACACACACACACACACACACACACACACACACACACACAGACACACAGACACACACACACACACACACACACACACACACAGGTCGTTGTGTTTCCATAGAGACAGCCGAGTTGGTCAGCGTAAAAAGCAGGAAGGACGCTGCCGGACTGTTAATGTGAACTCCTGATGAGATGAAGAAGGGTCTGGAGGTGGGGGGTGGGGGATGTGTGTGACATAATTAACCTCTGACCTCTTCACTCTCTGCTGCTAATAACTGTTTCTGAGTGATATTTGACCTCTGACCCCCCCCCCGGCAGGTTGAGCACCTGCTCAATCTTGTCTGGAGCTTTGGTCCTTTGTGTGCTGTTTGCCGCAGGTTCAAAGTCCACAAGTGCGTGTGTGTGTGAGTGTGTGTGAGTGTGTGAGTGTGTGTGTGTGTGTGTGTGTGTGTGTGTGAGAGTGTGTGTGTGTATGTGTGTGTGTGTGTGTGTGTGAGTGACATGCCATCGAGGACGCTGTAAAGTGACCGACACAACGGTTCATGTGGACTGTTATGAAGAGAAACTGTATTTTATTTGGGTCTCAAAGCATCTTATAAAAAGTCAAACTGCAATTTAAAATCTCCTTTTATGGTTTGAAGATGATATTTTTCTTGTAATTCTTTTACTTAAAAGGTAGCTTCGTTTTGTTTTGTTTTCTTCCAACCTGGACCCCGATGTTTTTGTTTTTGTGTCTAAGTGACTGATGGGAACAACGATTGGTCCAGTATTAAGAGAGACGAACACTGCCAGACTCAGATTATTATTCTAAGTGCCTGACAACATTATGAAAGGATCCCTACAGAGATAGACCTTTAATGGCGTTTTTCCATTACATGGTACCTGCTCGACTCGCCTCGACTCTACTCGCCTCGACTCGGCACACTGTGCGTCCGTTTTCCGTTGCAGATTGTAGTACCGCCTCAGCGTGGCTGGTCGTCTTATACGCCGGCTCGACGCACACACACCAGTGCACAAGTATAAACATCAGGCCACTTGAGCTTGTTTTCCAGTTCTGTGGAGGCTCCACGCAGAGCTTTCTCCGTAGCCGATGGAAGTGGCCTGATGTTTATATTTGTGCGCTGGTGTGTGGACTGAGGTGGTACTAAAAAAAGTACCTGTTAGCAGGTACCAGGTACTTTTTTTCGTAATGGAAAACCAAAAAAAGCGAGTAGAGTCGAGGCGAGTCGAGCAGGTACCATGTAATGGAAAAGCGCCATTAGTTAAAGACTAAGATCCTTTTAGTTTAACATGAAACAGCCCCGAAATCACCATCACCAAACTCCACCAGACTCCATGTAAATAATCAGCAATTTTATCATCATAAAACACACTTCATTCAAAGTCGACAGAAACTAAATAAAACTATCAAAAGCCGTCTTGGTTCATATTTCCGCTGTTCCAACAATCACCACTCTGGTTTGGTTGAAATAAACCCTTAATTCACCCATTTACATGTGGAGATATGCTGGCTCTAAACACGCTAAAAGTACTGTTTATTTACATAGAGTCTGGTGGAGTTTGGTGATGGTGATTTCGGGGCTGTTTCTTGTTAAACTAAAAAGGATCTTACTTTTTAACTAAAAGGTCTCTCTCTGTAGGGATCCTTTCATAATGTTGTCACACACTTAGAATAATAATCTGAGTCTGGCAGCGGTGAAAACAGAACTTTTAGTGGAATAGATTCATAACAAATTAAACAAGTTTTCTTACAACACAAGGTGTATTTCAACTGACATATGTCATATGGACTGGTCCAACATGAATAAATAAATAAATAAGGACCATCCTGGACCAATTTCAAAGACTTTTGTTCACATTAGTCACTTAGACACAAACGTGGGAAAATAGGTTGACCCTTTACGGTATGTTTCTTGTAATTCTTTTACTTATTTAGGAAAGTTCTCAATAAAAGTGATGTTCTCTTTTCAGGAAAACATCCTCCAAACATTCACAGGTTATTACTCAGACCTGGAGCCGCTCCTGCAGTCGGGGGGTTCAAGAGCCCGGGCGTGGTGGGAGAGACAGGCTTCATCCGTCGGTCCCGAGCCTGCTTCGCTAACCGTCGGCTCGCCGCTGCACCGCAGCGAGGTAAATATGCAGCAGCGGGGGAAAAAAGTGTATACCACATTTATGGCAAAACGCCGTCACTGCAGAAAAATGAATAACATTTCTAATAGTGACATTTTTGAATGCCAATCTCTGGAGAAAAAAACAGCCCGTACATAACATCCATTTAATGTCAAATGTGAGTCTAAACATGCAATATAAAGTGTGTATTTACTCTTATCATAATCCATCATATACATATATATTTTTTATTCATTTAATTATCTTTTTGTGCCTTCGCTGCTGTGACTGTTAGTTTATCGAATGTTATCCACTAAGAGATGCATACGAAACATTCAGTGCACTTCCTTGCACCATTTGTATCCCTCTCTAAATATTTAAGTCATATTTTTACCTCTATATAGATACTTTAAGTTTTTTTATGAAGCACAGTATGTGTATCTTTGTTCCTACCTACGTACCTGTAGAAAATAGCGTTTTTTTTCTTATTTTTGTTTAGCTGTATAGAAAGGCAAAGTCCCTCCCCTTCCGGTGGACCAACGGAATAAATACGTACACTGAACAAAATTATAAACGCAACACTTTTGTTTTTGCCCACATTTTTCATGAGCTGAACTCAAAGACCTAAAGGCTGTTACACACCAACCAGATGGCCGACCCTCGACAGAAAAGGCAGTGTGACTGATCAGTGTCCCCGAGTTGGTCAAAAAAGTTCCTCAGAACACACCGAAGAGACGAGACGTAATACGTCTCCATAACAGCAGGCGGCGCTAATCTGTATTGTCGCCCAAAAAATGAAAACTGGTAGCTGATTGGACGAACGCGTCACGTGGGTCTGGCTGCTGCTTCCGGATTTTGGATTTTTCAACCGGCCGTTACTGGCGACTCGTTCAGAATACGATCTGAATACAAACTGAGACTTTCTTAACTAGCAGAATTATCTTTCGGGGCGGCTGTGGCTCAGTGGTAGAGCGGACGCCGGTCAGTCGGAAGGCTGGTGGCTCGATCCCTGGTAGAGCTAGAGATCTTTGCCCAGACCTCACGGGTCCGGTCTTAATTTCTATTATTTTACACGTGCTCGGGCTTAAATTAACGGTCAGGTGATGCGTTTCAATTAGCGTGAAAATGGATGCTGAGGAGGTGAAACGGAGGCTGGCCTCTGGAGGACTTATTTCATTTCTTTGTTCCAACTTCCAAGTGGCCGATAGCCTCCGTTAGTCATGAATAAATGATGTTAAAAAATGTAGAAATTACTCATTCTTGACAAAAGGCAAAAGAGCTGTGTGTGCGAGCGCACATTTGAATAATGTTGGGCTATAAACGGGTTCGGCCTTTTAAAAAGCTGTCAATCAAAATGTACTTGTCGGGCTCAG
>CM042323.1:34873529-34928529 GCA_023566125.1 Zingel zingel | reverse complement strand
TCAATGTTCAATTTGTTCAATAAAATCATTTTTGAAATTATTATTTGTTTTAAATTCAACCAGCAATTTGTTGTATTTTAAACGAGTACTGAGAGCAACAGAAAGGCAGAACTGAGTACACTCTAATATCTGTTAATTAATCGCAAGTAATATCGTTACAACGTTAGCGTGTATTTTCCTCGTATCGTGCAGGTCCAGTTACGATACCAATTTAGCTCGGATAGAAAGGAGATTCTCAGAGAACTTCTGCTGTATATTGTACAAGCAAGAAGCAACCCTTATACATTTCATGTTTTATTAAGAATTGACCCCAAAAAGTTAGTTTAAAGTACTTTTTACTTAAAGGTGCAGTAGGTAAGACTTCTAAAACTAACTTCCTGTCATATTTGCTGAAACTGACCCTATGTTCCAGTAGAACTACATGAAGCAGGTCATTTAAAAATAAATCCAGCTCCTCTGGCTCCACCTACAGCCTGGAGTGAGATTTGCAAAAATCCACTGCTCCCTGTTCAGATGCACCAATCAGGGCCAGGGGGGGTGTCTAACTGTTCAGATGCACCATTCAGGGCCAGGGGGGGGGGTGTCTAACTGTTCAGATGCACCAATCAGGGCCAGGGGGGGTGTCTAACTGCGTGTCAATCACTGCTCATGCACACGCATTCATTCTCCCTTGTGGGGGGAGGGGCTTAGGAGACCGTTTTGGGCTTTAGCAGAAAGAGGGGAGGGACTGAGAAGTTGTTAATGTTCACATTTTTTGGTTTAGTCCTGGATCTTCACCATCCTACCTACAGCACCTTTAACAGACCTAACGTGACATGTCACTGTAAAAGTCCTAGCCTACATTACAAGATTTTGGCGGATTTTTATGAATTGATATCAGATAACTCAAACAAAGCCTTTAATTGGAGAATCGGTTATTCTAACCCAGCCCTTATTATTCAGAATTTACATCTTCATTTATCCAAAATCTGCCCGTTATATTTTTGTTATTAACTTGCTTTAAGCATGAAAATATCTTGTGCTGTAATATTTCAGGAATTAAATACTGTAAGAAGTTGAACATTTGAACCGTGCCATTGTGGAACATGAACAACAACAATAATCCACACAAACATACAGAATATATAAAAACATCCCTCCAGCATGTTCTGGTTGTGGATCGTCAGAGTTCATGTTGGGGGGGGGTTAGGTGTTACGGTCACCAATAAAAATCAATATTGCTAAGCCCATATTTGGTCTATCCCTTATGTGATTGTTTCATGGTGTGAATATAAAAAAAAAACTGAACAGAACAGAAATGGTGAACACAACCAAATCAAAAAAACAAAAAAAACAAAAAGGAAAACAGCCGTTTGGAAGTGGGTGCTGTGCAGGGGAATCAGTGCAGCTTTGGTGGAGGAATATCGGCTGTGTCAAATCAGTCCCAGCGTGACTACCACACCCGGTTGGTCCAATAGATGTCCCTGTTGTACATTGGCGTGTTTGCGTAGTCGCCTACCTGTTTGCTGCTGTATTTGGGCGGGTTGGCCTTGTAGCTGTAATCCGAGTATTGGTCGGAGCCTGTGGAGTTGTTGTCGCCCGTTCCCACGAAGGTGTTGGTGGCGGGGAGGTCCTGGACGGCCTGGTGCTTCTTGGAGGCGGAGGGCGACTGAGGCTGCAGCTGGATGGAGGGGAGGGGGGAGTTGGAGCGGTAGTGGCGGCCCAAGTCGGGGCTTCCCGGCGGGTAGTTGAGGGGCAGGTGGATTCTGGGACTGTCGTTTACGGTGTCGTTGATGAGGTTGAACTTGAGGCCTTTCTGCAAGCTGGCCTCTTCGTCCTCCTCCAGTGGCTTCGCCGGTTTGGGAGCTTTTCCCTTTTTGCTCTTTTTCCCTTTACCATTTTTGGGGCCTTGCTTGGGCGCATATAGGTCCTTGCTCTCCTTCTTGCCGGCCTGATAACCGCTCTTTGTGTCCTTCTGCAGTCGGTGTCGGATGACCACGACGGCTACGATGACCAGAATCACACCGGCGATGCCCGCGAGGCTGCCGTACAGGATGTTGCTGCGCTGAGCGAGCGCATAGTTGGGATCTCCCGCAATGTCCCTGTCCAGAGGGGTGTAGAGGCTGTGCCCGACCAACGCCTCGATGAGGGAGACGTTGGACTTGGTGTCGTTGACAAAAACGTGGACGAGGGCGGTGGTGTGGCGGGGAGGTTTGCCTTTATCGGTGACCTTTACCACCAGGCGGTGCAACCCGTTGTGTTTCCCGGTGAACTCCTGCATCAGTTTGATCTCCCCGCTGCTGGGCGAGATGTCGAACAGGTCGTACGGGTTTCCTCCTGTGATGGTGTAGACGAGGTCACTGTTGGGTCCGGAGTCTATGTCCTCGGCCTTTACGATCTCCACCCTGGTGTCTGGCGGGGTGACGGGTGACATGTATACATAGGAGGAGTTTGCCGGTTTGGTGACGTAGGGGGCGTTATCATTCTCGTCCAGGACATTGATTGTCACACCCACGTAGGAGGATCGAGGTGGGTCACCGGCATCCACAGCCTTCAGGCGGAAGGTGTAGGTGCTCTCCTTCTCGCGGTCGAATGAGATGCTGGACAGGATGGTCCCCGTGCCGTTCTGGATGACAAACTTGCCGTTGTCCGGCTCCACAAACAGCCTCACTCGGGCGTTCTCGCCCTTATCCGCGTCAGTGACAGTCACTACACCGACAGGATTAAGCGGAGCCATGTTCTCGATGACTGAGAAGCTGTAGCCGCTCAGCATGAACTTGGGGTCATTGTCATTGCGGTCCAGAACGTTAATCACAATCGTAGCGGTGCCGGTTTTGCTGGGAAGGCCCTTGTCTGCTGCTGCCACACGGAATTCGTAACGTTCCGTCTCTTCCCGGTCCAGCAGGTTCCTCACACGAATCTCTCCGGTGTTGGCTTCAATTTCAAAGAGCCTGGTGGCGTGGGACTCGATGATGCTGTAGACCAGCTCCGCGTTGGTGCCGCTGTCTGCGTCTGTCGCCGTGACATCCAGCACCTTGTCGCCTGGCTGGTTGCCCTCAGCAAAGTCCACCTCGAGCAACGCAGGGGAAAAGTTTGGCGTGTTGTCGTTCATGTCCGTGACCTGCACTTTGAGGGTGTTGGTGCTGGACAGGGCTGGGTTCCCAGAATCCACGGCAACGATTTCAATCCTGTAATCCTTGACACGCTCGTAATCCAGCAGGGTAGTTGTCTGCAGGAAGTATTTCCTCTTCCGATCGTTGGCTGACTCGCTTGCAGGTCGGAGCTGAAACGGGACGTCACCGGCTACCACGCACGTCACAACCGCATTTTCCCCCTCGTCGCGATCCGACACCTGGACCAACGCCACCGGCGTGCCGATGGGCATGTCCTCAGAGATGTTGGCAACGCCCTCGTGATGCGTCACCAAGCCGATACCACGGATCTCGATCGCCGGAGCGTTGTCATTCTGGTCCTTGACGTTGACGGTCACCAGGACCTTGGAGCTCTTGGAGTTGGGCCCACGATCTTTGGCGACCACAAAGAACTTGAGGAAGCTCTCCTCCTCGCGGTCCACCAGGCCCTTGACGTAGATGATGCCTGTAGAGCGGTCGATGCGCAGAAGCCTCTGGACGGCCTCCGACGCCTGATGGAGGCTGTAGTCGATCTCTCCGTTGGTGCCGGTGTCTGCGTCGTTGGCTCTGACCTGCAAGAACAGAAGAGGTTTTAGCGTTTTTAATGGCTAAACTCTGTCTGAAAAGAACCACACATTTCCACCTTAAATGTTGTGCAATTAGCAACCACTAGAAGTATTTTAACACAAAATCATGAATTGAAACCCGGCCTGCATGTTAGAAACTTTATCTAAACACATTACAGGGTTAATATGCATTTTAACCAATACTTTTCCATGACTTTTCCATGACTTTTTTATGACTTTTCCATGACTTTTTCATGACTTTTTTATGACTTTTCCATTACTTTTTCATGACTTTTCCAAGACTTTTTCATGACTTTTTGGCAAATTTCCATGACGATGTATTCCTGAAAATGTCAGTCGACATTATACAATAAGAATAAAAATCTGTGTCAAAGTTTACCCTCAGAGGTTTAACGGTTTATGACAATTTATGTGGTTCATAGTGGGATTGGTAATATCGCGCCCCGAATACAACGTTGAGGTTAAGACGACGTGAAATACATTTATTAATCACATATTATTATGCTGTGTTAAAAAAAAAAAATCCATGACTTTTCCAAAACTTTCTGGGTCTTTTTATGTTTCCAAAACATTTCCAGGCCTGGAATTTGCATTTTTCTAATTCCATAACTTTTCCATGTTTTTTCAAAACGTATGAACCGTGATATTACTGCCTCAAGTCACTTTGATCCTCTTTTAGTTTTTAGTACATGTTCTTCTTAATATGAGAATATAATAAACTTTATTTATACATAGCACACTTTAAAGGTCCAGTGTGTAACGTGTTTAGTTGTTCATTATCAAAATCTGTGTTGCCCGTTCACAAACTTGTCTTTTTTCATGAATATTTACCTCCACCATCAATTCCAAGTATTCCTTTTGGCTTGAAATTTTACATTTGCGTTTGCATGAACTGGGGTAGACGCTCCATATTCATGCTCCATCTAGAAATACGTTAGCCGGTAAGGGACATACAGGACATACTGCTCTGCCTTTCGCGTTTTCGCTGTCACATGATAAACTCACAGCTGCTGCTAATGGGTATCGTAGCTTCCCGGCCCTTTTTGAAGCATGAAGGCTACCGTAGCTGTAATACGTACTTTGAACTGTGTGGTGCGAGAGAGTTGATTGTGATATATGATCTCAACGCTAGATGGGAGAAATTCCTACACATTGGACCTTTAACTCCTCCAAACATTTAGAAGTTGTTTGGGTTCTTCTAAGTAAACGTCAGAACTACGAGGAAGTCAAATCTTTCAAGACTGTCTGTGGAGTTGCAGAATATACAACGGTCAAAATAAGACAATCAATTAGACATTTTGCTGTTCAAACACAGGGCTTGGTCCATTTTGACGACAGGCAGGACATCTTCAACTTCACACTAAAAGTCCAGTGTACTTTTATCTTGACTTGGACCTAAAGAAACAAAAACTTTCATTCATTGCGCCCTGCCTTTACGTGTCAATCTTCGGTAGATTTACTATAAATGTCAAAATTGATCTTTAAGAGGTAACACGCAGCCTGTATACCCACTATTACCTCAGTTACATTAGATTATTTGACTTACAAAGAGTCACAACCATTACTAATGCAACGCTACAAAGCCCTTTGTGTTTTCTTGAGGGAGGGGTGTTGTTGCTGTGTGTGAAACATAATAGACGATCAAAGCTGAGTGCACACACACCCACACAACAACATCTAACGGCCGTGCAGCAGGCTCACTGGCATCTAATGGGCAGATGAGTGAATGTTAATGTTCCTCTCATTATCAGAAAAGCCCCGGCTCCTCTGGGCCCATTAGGAGACTGGAGAGGACATGACCGGACCACCATCGGACACGCTCCGGCTTCATACGCCCAAACCCAAAGTAAACTGAGCTAATTAGTTAATTAGAAGGCACAATCACTCAGCAGAATATCACTTAGGATTTACTCGTTAGGATGCTTTTTCTACCTACACATCTAATACTTGTTAATTGCGTTTATTCAAAGCCACATCTGCTCTTACGAAATGTAGGGCGCTGTGTAGTTTTAAATGAACTAGTTGTTGAACAGCTGATTTAAATGTCCCAGGTGCTGCTGGTTCAGCGTTTTCTTCAGGCTTCACCTGGGACATATGGTATTGTAATTAGGGTTTTTAAACTTGAGGGCCATTATTCCTTTAAAGTAGAACTGGGTCTGTGCCAAGCTTGCAGTCAGCAAAATAAGCTCCTAAAAAATATTGGTTTCTTATTAAAACATGACGAAGAAAATCTGCCAGTCAGTTTATTTAAACAAACAGTACAACTTGTGTTGTCTGGGTCAAGGACACATGCATCTACTTATTTATATATTTTTAATTCTAGCTGAGATGACAACGTTCTTTTAAAAGGAATAGTTTTTACATTTTGGGAAATACACTCATTAACTTTAAATGAGAAGATTGATACCACTCTCATGTCTGTAGGATAAATGTTAAGCTACAGCCAGCCAGAAGCCAGAAGTTAGCTTAGCTTAGCACAAAGACTGGAAACAGGGGAAAACAGCTAGCCTGGCTGTGTCCAAATAGATAGATAGACAGACAGACAGACAGACAGACAGACAGATAGACAGACGGATAGACAGACAGATAGATAGATAGATAGATAGATAGATAGATAGATAGATGCCTTCCAGCACCTTCAAAACTAAATAATTAAAGAAAGAAGCTATGTGTTCATAAGTGAGCTTTAGAAGTGCTGGTAGGCTGATTCTGTTACCTCTGGACAGAGCCAGGCTAGCTGCTAAGCTCAGCTAACCGGCTGTTGGCTAAAGCTTTATATTTACTGTTCAGACATGAGAGTGGTATCAATTGAAATGCAAAAGAACCCCATGAAGTGAATGGTTTTAACATTGCAGTCAGTGTAAACACGATAAAGCTTTAATGAAGAAGTGTGTGAACATTTAATTGAACATTTAAACGGGGGGAATGAGGGTTTAAAAAGGTTAAAGCAGGGACTTTCTTTTTTAACACAGACTCTGGTTCTCACTGCCACATAATAAATATCTAGATTCCTGCCGCTCACGATCACAGACTGTGACAGACAGACCATGGAAGTCGCTGATCCAAGTCAGAGGGGTTACCGTTAAAGAAAGCATGAAAGTGAAATTATATTTTCTTCCCCCCCACCACCGCCCATTGATTTCCTTTTCCTCCACTGTGGCTTTAAGCAGCAGACATCGGCAGACAGCGGTGAATTATTGACAGCTCGGGAGGATTGTGTATTGAGCAGTTGAGCCGCTGTGATGAGGCCAGCGCTGAGCTGGCTGCTCTCCAAGGCCGCTCCGTTCAGGCGTACAGCAAACATTAACGCTGTTTATCTCCCAGTTAACAATTAACCAGCGACACCGACTAGTTTCCTACACCAGCAGAGCGGATTCTCTGCACGTTTTAACGCCGTGGACCTCTCATTTACCCTGAATGTATTTACAAATTGAGCCATCAATCAATTTCTACAAGGAGGGCTGCTAAGATTCAGTTTATTTTCGGAGAAAATCATCTTGCCGATGCTTGAGACTTACTGCAGAAAGATAATGCATCACAGTTTCCATATCCTGTCTGGTTTATTGTTCACTAAAATACATTATAATTGCATGGTAGTTCAGCGTTTTGGGCTGCCTCCTTCTAAACTGATTAATCCTCTGGGGGTCAAGGAAATATTTAATGTCTTTCATCGTCTTTGTTTGAGAAAATGACAATGTCAATATTCTCAAATATTCTTTTTGTCCCTAATAAGCTTTAGATTTGAAGAGATCTTTCATCTGACAAGGGGGGCAATTACACTGGAGGAACACATCATCTAATTAATCAGTCAAAATGTGTGTGTGTGTGTGTGTGTGTGTGTGTGGATTATTAGTCAATTAAAGGGCCCTGATTTATGGGCTCCTACATGAAAACTAAAATCTGCCAAAGTCAGAGCACTTTTTGGTTGTGCTACATGTCAGATTTCTGTGTTTTTTCTTTGAGTATTTCACTACTGGTTTGAGGTAGGCGGGGCTTAGAGGGGAAAGAGGTGATAGGTCACCTACTTGAGTGCACCAATCAGGTGCAAGAGCACCGTTTGAATCCAAATGTGACGACGGTCGCGTGGTTGTTTGTCTATTACGACTGGTCAAGTCGCATACACACAGCAGATTATCTGAGTGTTTAACGCTTAACAAATAAATATATATCATAAATATTTCATAGGAATAAAAGGTTTTAACCCGAGGTCCACTTGCAAGTTGATTTAACGGGACTTTTAACTTTGATTGTTGGTTATTTGAACACAATTTGTTTTCAATAAAGGTCAAGCAAAGTCAAGGCTCATTAATATTTAACGTTATGAATATTCAGACATTAATAACGGGGCTTTAAGAAGACCTGTTGGTGTTCATTGTGACTTTTACTGTAATGAAGTGACACCTTGAAGGAAGGAAATCCAAGAAAATAGGGTAAAATATGTAAATGCAGCGGTATGCTTCTTTCAAAGAGAGAGTCAAAGAGCAGGGATATACATGTCTGTGCCGCTATTGGACGATTTAAGCAGGTCAGGCTCGCCAGTCAGCGCTGTCCCGCTGCTTTTTTTTATAGCATCACTCCTCGAACCGCACGTTAAGTGAAATGAATTCTTCGGCTCTCTGAAATGCAATGAGCCACATCCAGAGCAATAATATCAATAAGCCCCGTGGATAATCTCATGACTGACTCAGATTAAGTCATGCTCGCTGGAAGGCTGGCTGGTCGCGCTGCAGTCAGGCAGGGAAGGCAGGCGAGGGAGAGGAGGATGTTACAGAGAGGTGGGTCGGTTCACAGAGCTGAACCGAGGCTTCCTGGTCTGATCGCTCACGTTAGAAATCACGCAACGCCGGCCCGGTCCAGGGGCTCAAAGGTGAAGTTGAATCAGTGGTTAATATGTGACTACACGCGGCGATCCCACGCCCTGCTTCACCTCCGACGCACCATCTGTCTGTACGGATAATTGAGCAGCATATTATGTGTTGTCCTACAGCTCGCAGTGTTATCGCCAACGGGGCCAAAAGGTTCCACTGTAATGTTTGGGGGACAAGAAAAACTGTGGAGCAGCAGCAGCAGCAGCGCTCGGACATTAAGAGGGACAGATTCATCCTGAATTTAAGGTTAGGGAAATGTAAGGGGTAACTCAGGGTTCAAATGGGGGTACATGGTTAAAAAACACAGTTCAAAGGGGGAACGTTATTGTAAAGAGCGAGCAAGAGAACTGGTGTACTGACTAGGGCTGTCAGCGTTAACGCGTTAATCACGATGCAATTAATTGCCGACGCGATGCGATTAATTCTTTTTAATCGCATTAATCGCAGGCCGGCATTTCTTAATTTATTTTACACTTCACTCGGCTTGGCGTGGTGCCTAACAGGCTACTATTTTGACCCTTTGCAGCACCGTTACTCATCATCAAGCTGCCACTTCCTCGTAACACATCCTGCTGCTGCAGGCTGCAGGATGATGGAGAAAGACAGCAGCAATGAAATCCTGAATGGAGCTTTTTATTTTCCAAAACTCCCGGACGGCTCGTAGACAAGTCGAAAGCCATATGCACGTTGTGTAAAGCTGAATTAAAATATCACCGAAGCACGTCAAGCTAGAGCTACCACCTACGAGCTAAGCACATAGTTCAGTTAACGTGATGCTAGCATGCTACAGTGTGCTACTTGCCGACCTGTTGATGAAACCAACACCGGTTGGCATGTTCTGACCCGTCTCGTTGCCGTCGAGGGGAACAGTAGAAGCCTGTATGACACGGAGAAAGCAGCCAAACTGGAACTGCTGCAAACGCTGTCTCATTAACCGCTGATCACTGGACCTCAGTGAGGAATCAACATTATTTAGGAGTTACTGAACACTAGATTGACTCCAGTAAGGATTTTATCGTCACTGCATTGGCTGCCTATATATCAAAGGATCCATTTTAAGATTCTTTTATTTGCTTTTAAATGCCAAAATGGCCTTGCCCCTCCTTACATCTCTGAGCTGCTACACCCCTTTAGACCCACCTGCTCTCTCAGGTCAGCCAATCACCTGCTCCTAATTGTGCCTAAAACAAAGCGCGAGCTAAAAGGGGACCGTGCCTTTTCTGTAGAAGCTCCTAGATTGTGGAACGATTTCCCTCTGCACATTAGACAGGCATCTTCACTGTCTATTTTTAAGTCTCTTCTTAAAACCCATCTTTATTCTTTGGCCTTTGAAAACTGATATTGACAATTCATGGTTATATTGATCGTATTGGTTCATTGTATGGTTTTGTTAGTGTTTTTATTTGTATTATATGGGTTGTATGAGTTTTGTATTTAGAGCTTTTATGTATTCATTTATTGTTTTACTGTATAGCACTTTGTGTCCTCTTTGGATTTTAAAGTGCTCTATAAATACATTTTTGATTGATTGATTGATTGAAGGAGAGGGATTTTTAGTTTTTTAGTTAGGTACTTGGAGGAGTTGTGCAATAATGACAGATTCACACTTTTTTCTTTTGTTTACTGTAAATAAATAATTACAAATCTTAAAATCAAGTTCATAAAGTAACTTTCTTTGCATTCATTTGATTCACAATCAAGAGCCACTGGTAAGACTTGCTTTCAATTGTTAATATGTACTTAAAAACTGTTCTGAAATGCAAAATAATAGAATTTTAATCATGTGATAAAATATGCGATTAATCGCGATTAACTATAGAACTTCAGCGATTAATCGCGATTAACTATAGAACTTCAGCGATTAATCGCGATTAACTATAGAACTTCAGCGATTAATCGCGATTAACTATAGAACTTCAGCGATTAATTGCGATTAAGAAATGAATCGTTTGACAGCCCAGCACTGACCTGCAGTATGGAGTGTCCCTGCGGGCTGTTCTCCGGCAGCTCGGCGTCGTAGTGACTCCTCTCAAACTTGGGCGCGTTGTCGTTCTGGTCGGTGACGGTGACCCGCAGCAGGGCGCTGCTCGCCCTCGCCGGCTTCCCGCCGTCCACCACCCGGATGTTCAGGTCGTACGAGTCCTTCTTCTCGCGGTCCAGGTTGCCCATGACGACCAGCTGCGGCAGCTTCTCGTCCGAGTCCACGGCGACCTGCAGCGTGAAGAGCTGGTCGGCGTCCGGCCCCGTGGTCAGCGAGTACTCGGCCACGCCGTTGATGCCGGAGTCCCGGTCGGTCGCCATGGGGATGGAGAAGAGGACGCCGATGTGCGTGTTCTCGGGGATGGATAGGGTGAGGATGGGCGAGGAGAACTGCGGCGTGTTGTCGTTGATGTCCAGCACCTCGATGCGGCCCTCGATCAGCCGCGGCCCCGTGCTGATCCCTTTCACCATGTCGGTGATCGACACCTCGAACTCCAGGAAGCATTTCTCGCCGTCAAACAGGTTGCGGCAGTCTTTCAGCGTCTCGCGGTCAATGGGGATGTCGGTGGTGTAGATGTCGCCCGTCTTGCCGTCCACCCGCAGGTACGGCGAGCCCACCTCCAGCTTGTAGAGGTGTCCGGTGTCGGGCAGGCCCTGGTCGGCCGCCAGACTGCCGATCAGCGTGTTGGGCGGCTGCTCCTCGGGAACCCGGTACAGGATGTCTGTGGGCGCAGCGCCGCAGGAGACCAGCAGGGCGCCCGCCAGGAACAGCAGAACCTCCCGCCTCAGTGCTGCCATGTCTCCCCCCGACAGCACCGCTCTGAAAGAGACAGAGAAAACAGATTAGGACGACCTTACAACGGACGACTTCTCAAGCGATTCCACTGTCGCAGACTAAGACATACAACTCAGTCCCAGTCAGTCTTTTTCCCACCTTGACGTTCCGACAAAGTCAAAAACGTTTGATATTATCGTAGCTTTTAAGTCTTGGTAGTGAACAGAAAATCTGCAGACTTTCCTTTAAAGGTGCACTATGAGTTCCTGCATGACGTCACTTCTGTTGACGTTCCAAGTAAATACCAAACAGAAGAGAGAAAGCTCGCCCCTTCCCCCATGTTTCCGTAACTGTCATGACTAACTGACTAACTGTCACTAACCCCCACCCCCTTCCCCAACCATCTTGTCGGTGATTGGCTGGAACGTGTTTGTTGTATTTTGGTGCCTATGCTGTGTCCCTAGTGTTTGTTTGACGTTTACGACCCCTGTGTTGTCTCCTGAGACCGGTATACGGTGTGTTCAGGGGGCAGGCAGCTAGCGGATCAAGGAGAGACGCCTACCATTTGAGACAAAAATGAAATCGCGCTGAAACCATGCAGGAACGCATAGTGCACCTTTAAGTTACCAGCTAACGCTAGCACTAGCACGCTAACTTGGTTACATTTTTCAAAACAAATCTAGTTATAGTTTTGCAGTGTGTGACCCTGCAAGATCCCCAGTCAATTTGTTGGGGCATTTTCAGCCTTTATTTTGACAGGACAGCAGAAAACATGAAAGGGGAGAGAGAGGGGGGAATGACATGCAGCAAAGGGCCGCAGGGCGGAGTCGAACCCGGGCCCGCTGCGTTGAGGAGTAGACCTCTACATATGGGTGCCCGCGTTACCAACTGAGCTATCCGGGCACCCAGATCCCCAGTCTTTACATGTTATTAGTTAGATGTGAGATAATGTCAGACTTTAGTCTTTTCAAAGTCTGTTCACAGTCTTCTAGTGGATGGGAGGCTTTAGCGAGACCGCCCGTCGCTCATTCACTGTACGCCACACAGACAAAATAACAGAAAGTGGACTTGTGAATCCACAAAGCTGCTCTTGTCTCTGATTTATGTCAGTGCCGTTCAGGGATAGATTGTCGAATTTGTCTCCTTGGGGCACTAAATGTGTCCACAAGCAGTTCTTTGCAGGACCTGAGGTTGAGGAGGTTTTCAGGCGCGGCCTCAGAGACTTTATAATATCTTTATATGCTGAACGGAATCTGGAAAAAATATGGATTTCAACTTGTGGTCCTTTAAGTTTCCCACCAGGGGATCAGCGCGCCAGATAAGTGTAATATTTCAAAGTTTATTAAAGATGCTAAATCTAAAATAGTATCATTACTTGTATTCCACAACATTTAACGTCTTGAATAATACATCAACATCGATCAGACATCTGAAGGCTTGCACACATCCTTTTTGTCTGTCAGATTAAAGACTTTTTTAAGAGCCTTTTAAATGTCAACGTGAATGAGGAATAAGAAAACGCCTGTTATAAACATTATCCAAGTCATAAAACACAATATCTAAACGCATTTAAGACTAGACGGAGCCATGAATTCAGATATCGACGATGCTTCTGCGATCAACGCTGCGTGCTTTACTCACACTAGGGCTGCAGCTATCGATTCTTTTTTTTGTCGATTAATCTGATAATTTTTTTAATTTAAAAAAAATAAATTTTAATTATTTTTTTTTACGTTTTTAAACAACCAAAACTAGACCGATATGTAAATATTAGTTATACATAACCTATTTTCATTTATATATTTGATTATGTCACACAGCTCTGTTACACTTATGCTATTAGATCGTTGATCAGCTGTTTCTCCGTGGAGAGAGAGAGAGAGAGAGAGAGGGAGAGAGAGAGAGGGGGGGGGAGCGAGAGAGAGACAGAGAGAGAGAGACAGAGAGACAGAGAGAGAGAGAGAGAGACAGAGAGAGAGAGACAGAGAGAGAGACAGAGAGAGAGAGAGAGAGAGAGAGAGAGAGAGAGAGAGAGAGAGACAGAGAGAGGGAGACAGAGAGAGGGAGATAGAGACAGAGAGAGAGAGACAGAGAGAGAGAGAGAGAGAGGGAGAGAGAGAGGGAGAGAGAGAGACAGAGAGAGAGAGACAGAGAGAGGGAGATAGAGACAGAGAGAGAGAGAGAGACAGAGAGAGAGAGACAGAGAGAGGGAGATAGAGACAGAGAGAGAGAGAGAGACAGAGAGAGAGAGAGAGAGAGACAGAGAGAGGGAGATAGAGACAGAGAGAGAGAGAGAGACAGAGAGAGAGAGAGAGACAGAGAGAGACGCAACAATCAGCTGTTGTTCTGAAGGATAGTCAGCGCGTCAGCTCAGATCGTGGTCACCACTACGTATTTCCTTGTCTCTGATTTTGGTAGTTGTTGTGTTTGATGTGATGTCATCGTCCATACGACTCTGTGATTGGCTGTTGTCGGTCCTCTTCGTGGAACGGATGATGAAGTTAGAGTCCATGTTTCCTGTTGAGATGCTAAAGCTCTGACGTCGTGCTATTATTGTGCTAAGCTAGTTTGATGTTGCAGTAGACCCCCTGTCCAGAGTTTGAGTTGTAATTGCGTCTGAACTGACTCCAACCTTTGGACCCTTCCTGTGGTCTCCTCCAGCCGGTCTCTTCTCTCAGCCCTCACTAGTTACCTCTGGCATGTGTCTCCAGCAGCAGACGGAGCCGTCTGGTGAGCGACAGTAGCGGAAACGCCGTCCGTCAGCGATACAACGTTAGTAACACTGATTTAACCGAGCTTCGAGGCAAGTCATTTTGCATCGAGGATTTTTTGTAATCGAATTATTCGAGTTATTCGAGGAATCGTTTCAGCCCTAACTCACACCCTGACTTTTCACCTGATGTCTGGTGTTCATAATGCTTTTTTATTTGAGCCAGATATAAACACTTCCCTCCTCTCTTGTCTCTTCTCTGTCTCTGCACACTTTTCTTTTTAATGGCTCTGTATTTCGGGGCTGTAGGAGTTTCTCGGCTGCGGGTCGACGAGGTTAATCCGGTGAGGGTTATTTTTTCTCCTCACGTACTTGATTTGGAGAGGGACACACACACACACACACACACACACACACACACACACACACACACACACACACACACACACACACACTCCAACATAGACTAGCATGCTGAGCAGGAAGCAGGAATTCTTAGTGTCATCCTTCTCCATCTCCGACCACTGCAACGTGTGTGTGTGTGTGTGTGTGTGTGTGTGTGTGTGTGTGTGTGTGTGCGCGCATGTGTGTGTGTGTGTGTGCATGTGTGTGTGTGTGTGTGTGTGTGTATAGGAGTAAAGGCTTGTATTTTCTGAGCCTGTTAAGTCTCCTACAGCGTGAGAGAGAAGTCAGGCCTTGCACACATTCATTCCGTGACATGAAATGATGTAACAGTCTAAACTCTTCCAGCAGCTTCACAAAACCAATATAAAACACCATGACAACGCTATTTTAACGCAAAATGACCCTTCACACATCAGAGTGTGACCTCCACTGTTTGTCTATTCTCAAATAAAACTATGTGTCATGGTGACACGAGGCTACACCGACCCCGTTTAACTAAAATAAATGTTAAACGTCTAGCAGAAGCAGCCGTACGTGAAGGAAATGGTCTTAAAATTGGCAAACGTATGCATTAAATCAGACTAATCTGTCCCAACAACTGGAACATTCAGATAAACTGTATTCTCTCTATTGTATTCCTCAACACAAAGTTCATAATGATGACATAGACATTACATAGGACTAGTTAGTTTTAAGTGCCCCCCTTTATAGGTCTTCTATCATTTGTGGAATACATTATTTTATTTTTGTGGGGGGCTTTTGTGGCCTTTAATTGACGTGATCTCGCCAGGGTTTATCTGCCATGGGAGGTAATCTATAAGCAACCTGGTCTCACAGAATTCTGTGAAATGAACACGGCCCCTTAACTCAAAATCTATCACGGAATCGCCAAACATTCCGTGACGGGCCCATGGACGAATTCCGTGAAATGAACAAGGTCCCTTAAGTTAAGGAAAAGGTCTTTGGTGGGCTTACGTTTCCAACAACGGGATGGTTGGGTTTAGGAAAAGAAGAACGGCACCATTACGGTTGGGTTTAGGAAACGTGACACGATCCCTGGTCTCCTGGGTGAAAGTCCTGTGTTGTTTGACCCGTCCACCACCACCATTTTCGGGCTTTCATACTATTCTCTACCGTAGTCGCTCCTAATACTACATCATATTCAGTGTACTACAATGATGTAAAGAAAAAACAGAGGGGGGTAAAAAGCAGAAAGTCCTCACAATTTAGAAGCTAAAAGCAGCAAATGTTTCCCATTGTTGTTGCTTTTGTCCAGTTGTTAGTCTGAAGTGTTGGCTGTTCGGCTCCCTGCTGTGACACACACACTGACACACACACACACACACACACACACACACACACACACACACACACACACACACACACACACACACACACACACACACACACACACACACACACACACACACACACACACCTAATTACCCCTGTATGAATGTGAATGAGTGTGTGCCAGTGGGGAGTGCCTGTGTTTGCAAGTGCTAATGTGGATGTGAGTAACTGTGTGTGTGTACGTTGCTTCTCTCACATTTTTTCCGCCCAGCTGCCAAATACCCACAAACCACCGACCTCTGACCTTTGACCCCGCGGCATTTCACACGTCACCATGGAAACATAGCTGAAACAACACGGTTTACTGGCTGGCATCCAGTCTACTAATGAGCCACTGAACACAACAGTTTGTCTGCACTAAACTGAACCCATGGTGGTTGGTTTAAATAAGCCACAGCAGACGGACGTAAGAATATTAAAAGACTAGCTGTCCATTCCTCACGTTGAGATGTATAAACATGCTTTTTATTTTAGCAGGAGGATGATAAACGCTTCCTAAACACAAGCAGCACCAGAAAACATCTTTGTCTACATAAAATAGCGTCTAAAATTGGCCACATTTTGGTTGAAATCCAGTACTATGGGATGATAGAAAAAGGTCTAAAAAAAGACATTCAAAGTCAACTGCTGGTACTTGAGTGTTCCCGGTTCAGGCTCAGGGTTACAGACACATTTTGTTTCCAAAGATCAATCTCTGGCCGAGTTAAGAATCAAAGACATCATACAGTGTTTCCTCTATGTTGATTTTGTAGTGGTGGCCCGCCACGGCAACATTTTTGCCGCCACGGTATCAGAAATAGGGCAGACGCACAACGTAGTCGCTAGGGGTGCATGATTCAATTCAATATCGATTTTTAGGCTCAAGATTCGATTCAAAATAGATTTTCAATTAAAAAACGATTCACAGTATGTAAATGTAGTTACTTTTCCCATGTGATTGCAGTAGACATACAATAAAAAAATATTTATTTGGAATTCTATGAATCAATTTAGAATCGGTAGAGCTTGAAACGCGATTTAAATGTGAATTGATTTTTCTGCACACCCCTAGTAGTCACGGTTGCCTTTTAAATGATCCTGCCGACATAATGCACCCCCCGTTCTCACGTTGCAGTTTAACAACAAGTAGAACTATTCAGAGGTTATTGGGCCCGTCCAGATTAACTCCACATACTGTTGTGTTGATGGAGTTTACTGTCAAAACGTTCGCTTTCTTCCGAGTCGACCGTTACACGAACAGCTCCACCAAAAACGTGACCGCGGTGGGTCCGTTCTAGCATTCAACTTGTCACTTCTGTCAGCTCATCGTCCTGATGTCAAACATCTGGAAACATTAAAAACGGGAAGTGAGTCAGTGTAATATAATATAACTTGGAAATAGTTTATAGGTGTAGTCATTTGGGTTTTGGTTTCCCTATGAAGAATTTCTTGTAACATTCATTTTGTAGACCTGTTGTTCGGACAGACCGCCCCCACTGCTGAAAAGAAATCCTAAAGCAAACACTGTCATAGTTTCTGTAAAAGATCCATTTGGTGCTCTTGAAAACAGAAAATAAAATTGGGCAATACTGAAATCCACAACTTGTACAATCACCCAAAACTCACACTCAAGCCGACACCCATGGCCCGTGATTTACTGCTGTCAGCTCTTCGTCGACATGTGAAATGTTAATTTCACGGGCTCTAATGTAAACTGTAACATGTGGAATCGGAGCACAAAGCTCTCAGGGTCGTGAGGAGTTTGAGAGCGGGTCAAATATCAGGAAATAGTACACAAAAAAAAAAAATCAAAGTGTAGTGAAATCCTGTTGACATGTTTGTTCACATGTAGTGTGTGCTGTGTGTGTTTCTGTGTGTGCTGTCTCCTCTGGGACGGTCCCGGGTGAACCAGAGATCGTCCGGTTTGTCCTTTTTCCCACAGTCTGAAACTTTCTCACCACTGTGTGTGTGTGTGTGTGTGTGTGTGTGTGTGTGTGTGTGTGTGTGTGTGTGTGTGTGTGTGTGTGTACAAAGAGGCCGAGCCAACAAGCAGCTGGAACCAGTTTTTGTGTTTGTGTTTAATACAAAGACACTGGAGTGCAAAATAAGGACAGAAACATTTCTGAGGACAGTAGCATTTCCATGTGTAAGGAGCCAGTAGGGCTACACTATAAAAGAATATATGCGATATGTGATAAATACGTTGACTATCACGATAACGATATCACTTGCGATACATAAAGTGTTCTCAGTTCTGTTGCTTTCAGAATTCTTCTAAAATACAACAAACTGCTTGTTGCATTTAAAACCAATGAAAGGAAATTGGTTCCAACAATAATTTATTAAACTAATTGAACTTTGGATTGAACATTGATTGATATTTGCTTTCAAATGTGTCTTTCGGGTGTGATTAAGAGTGTTTGACGGTTTGACTCCAAGGGCCTCATGTACGGACGCTTTTGCACCCACTTCAGGCGTATTTGTTTCGCAATGTGCGCGTAAAAGCACGGCGAGGTATGTACAAACAGGCCGCACTGAGGTAAAAAGCGCAGACTGCCTGTCGCGGGAACTGAAATTGGGCTTTTCCGTGTCATGCATATTCATATTCAAGGATCACACTTTTTCAGTTGAGTGAACACAAAATCATTAAGCGTTACAGATGAAGCAGCCATGCGATATTACAGTTACTGGAAGAAATCAAAGATGACATCGATACTCCGACTCAGCGTTCACATTCCAGCAGTTGTTAAACTCCTCGCTACGTTACAAATATTGGCATCAGGATCATTTCAAACAGTCCTACCATCAGCAGTGGGAATATCTCAGTCTGCACTCCGTATCATAGCACCAGTACTTAACGAGAAGAGAGGAGAAAGGTGCCCGCTGAACTGCAGGTTTGGTAAATACGACGTAAGCTGAAGTATCACAGCGTGCGCTTTCTACGGGTTGGCCATGGCGCTCATAACGCTACATTCGCAAATGTACGTACATGAGGGCCTGAGTGTTTGGCGGTTTGACTCACGAGTGTTTACTGGAACGGGCAAGAGACTAACGACTAACAATAGAGGACACATAAAGAAAGAGAGAGGGGGTGTGTGTGTGTGTGTGTGCCGTCACAACGGTTCTCGTCTGTACATTACAAAGCAGCTTAATGGCCCCGTTCCCCCCCCGCTGTGTACCTCACTGTTGATATTCAGAGTGTGTCTGCATGTTAATGTCCCACCTGCACTGCATCACCGTTCTAACTACTGTACATTACATTACATTATAAAGACGAGCTGTAGAGTTACAGCTGCCCCGACATGACACTACATTAACTTACTACTGCAGCTGTAAAAGCCACATTAAGGTTTATTAAATAAACCTAAAATAAGAAATATGTATCCAGCAGTCACATTATCCTCCACATAGCTATGATAAACAGATAGGGCTGCAACTATTGATTAATCTGTGGATTCTTTTCTGGATGAATGGATTAGTTATTTGGTCTCTAAAATGGTGAAAAACGTCAATCAGTGTCTCCCAAAAAGCCCCAAAGATTGTACTGTGGCAAAGTGCGTGGAAAGATTCACTCGGAAGGCAGAGTTACTAATTTCCAAGCTTAGGTTATTGATAAAAACAGGGCCGGTGTGTTGTAAATGCCAGGGCCGTTTGTTGATCCCAGTCCGTCACTGCATACTGTACATTATTTGTCTGTGAATAACTTCTTTCAAAAGCAGAAAGGGATATATTTGTTCACGTATGGCCCATAAAACACATACAACGTGAAATATTTCCTTTTGTGCTGTAAGAACTATGCTCAATGCCCATTTTCTGCACTCGTCCAAGTCCAGTTTGTGACAACATTTTTGAAATGCCGCCACAAGTTTGTCAATAATGTCTGTTCACGTTTCAAGAGATCCGAGACTGGATCAATATACTGTAGCCAGTTAAAGTACACTTTATACTCTGATAGTGATCACTTGGATCAGCTTAGGACATCAACACTACAAACTCTGACATTATTAACCCCGGTCTCGCTGTGCCAGACCCTCCTCCAAAGCACGCTGAAGGAGGGTCTGTTTTCGGCTCATCCTGTGAAATAAATACCTGACTTTTATCACATTAAAAGTAAAATTTTAAAAACCCTGTCAATCACAAATACCACCGTAAATACAGTCCTAATCCTCGGTTTGCAACTTGTTACACAATGCTCTGATACACCAAGAGATATTAAAACTATAGACAACCTTAAACAACACCAAGCTACTTTTAAATGCACCATAAAACCAACATGGTACGGTGAACTGTAACCCAAACTTACTGACCTGTAGACTGGACGAATGAGCCGGTTTAAATGTAAAGATCCCATAACGTGAGCTGTTGCTCTTCTCCGTACTCGCTGGTGAACTGCAGATGCATCTCAGTGTTGACTGCATGCTACCCGAGTGGGTGTTAACCGTAAAGTCCAACCAACGGCCTTCATCTCCATAACAAACAGCCCTCTGGGTACTTTACACATGTATACCCACCCCCACTATTAAAGGAAGTATTGGTACTGTTTTCACTGAAACTTACAAACAACAGAATCGTACTACTGTTCTCAACGAGGCTGCTCTATTACGGTTAGTTTGGTCAGTACTGAAATCACGATTACTCACTGACTTTTTCCACCTTCATTTGACAGGGCAGCTAGGTGAGAAAGGGGAGAGAGAGAGAGAGAGAGAGGGGGAAGCCATGCAGGAAATCTTCACAGGTTGGAGTCGAACCCTGGACCTCTGCGTCAAGGCATAAACCTCTCAGTATATGTGCGCCTGCTCTACCCCCTGAGTCAACCCGGCCACGTTTTCAAAGATCTGTATCAAAAACATGGGTTTCTTCCAACCAAATTGCCCAAAAATAACATGGACGGTTCCATACATGCAGCAGACTGTAATTATGCATCAACATACGCTCCTCTGATCTTAATTATTAGCTAAAGTAATTCATAATTTCTGGGGGGTTTTTTTTAACTCAAAATTAGGCATATTTTAATATGAATGAGGTGTATTGACCATGAATTCCAAACGTGTAAAACTAGCGGTGATAAGTTGGAATGAAGTTGGCTTAGAAGATGTATACTTTATTCTTTATAAAACACAACACAAGGGTTAAACTGTGATATTAACCTAAATACTTTTACCGTTGAGAATCCCTGGATTCAGACAGAATAGGAGTTTAATTGCAAAATGTAATTTCTCAGCCCTAATAAAAAAACAAAGACCTGTTTTGAGATTTTCTTAGTTTTTATTTAACATGAACACGCAGTAAAGTGCAGCTCTACAGACTCTAGTGTTCTGAGAGTTTTGAGTGATATTTAAATCAGATATCTGGAGGTGAGAGAGTCAAAGGGACCCCTTTTAATACGGCCATGCCAGTTTTTCCCTCGCCAAAATTGTAGCCTCTAATATTTTGGAGCTAGGTATTAGGGCTGCACGATATGACCTAAAATCAAAATCACGATTAATTGCACATTCTACCTCGATAACGATAAACGAACGACAATTAATCACGTTGTTCTAAATCATCTTTTCTGAAGCCAAAATGTTTGCAGACGACGGACACTGGGTGTTTTTTGGACACAAGTTGCTCAGTTGACTCAGAGTTTGAGTTATCCTCCATGATGCTTTCCATGTGGCTGACTGGTCTGACGTGACTACACACGCGGTACAATGTTTTTTTTTAAAGATTCTTTGTTTGGGGCATTTTTGGCCTTTATTTTGATAGGACGGCTGAAGACATGAAAGGGGAGAGGGGGGATGACATGCAACAAAGGGCCGAAACGGGCCCGCTGCGTAGTAGTAGTAGTAGTAGTTTATTTTGAACATGTAAAAAAAGAAAAAAGACAAAAAGGAGTAAGCCTCTATATATGGGCGCCCGCTCTACCCACTGAGCTAACCGGGCGCCCACGGTAGAATGTTTTTAAGGAGAAAGTAGGCCTATCAACAGGAGCAAATTATCAAAATCATTCATGGGAAAAACACGTCGATAACAGCTTCAGATTTTCCATGTGGGTACATTTTCGATTAATCGTCCAGCCCTACTAGGTATCGAACATCAATACTTTTTTGGTACCAAGCAAAATGGGTTCAAAACACCAAAAGATGGTATCACACGTGTGGTTAGACAGTTTCAGATTCCAATCAGAAAACATGACATTTTAGACTGATTTTTTTGGACATTTTAAGAAGTTGTATCCCCTAATGAACTGAAATGTTTGGTAAACTCGTGTGTCAAAACCTTCATTAGGACAGAAAATATTTTAATGACTCACAGCCCTGCTTCATCACACCGGTCCGCTGCTGTTTATTTCACCTAATTAGCCAGTTGCTAAACTTAGTGAATTTATCTATTTATTAACAAATAAAAGTCATCATCAGTGTTACATACAAATGTTACATAATCCCTGGACTCCGTTTTAATTGAAGTAGCGTGTTCTATAATTACACGGGAACATTATCAGACCAATTACAAACAATTAACATATGACAACTCTTATGTCAAATTTGGTCATGATAAAGATGGTGGCCAGGAGCCAAACTGGAAACCAGTTCTGAAAGTTTCTCTGTAGCCAAGGGCGTGTACTTTTATACCTGGAAGTATGTGTGTATGTTCTTTATATAAACTACAGTAACCTGAATATCCACATACCAGACCTGGCTTGAATAAAACACACACACACAAACACACACACACACACACACACACACACACACACACACACACACACACACACACACACACAGAAAATACAAAGATGCTTTGATGTCTTCAGATCTCAGAAGGACAGGATGCTCATGGTCGAGGTGAGCTTTCTCTGGACAGTCCAGTGTGTGTGTGTGTGTGTGTGTGTGTGTGTGTGTGGTCCCCCTGCACTGCAGCACAAAAGGGGATTACTCTAATGACTCTATTCACTACCATTGTTTGATACAGATTAGCACGCACACACACACGCTCCCTGTTCAGATGCTGCAGCCAACCATTGCCAAAGCCTTTCTGCTTCCTGACACCACCTGTGTGTGTGTGTGTGTGTGTGTGTGTGTGTGTGTGTGTGTGTGTGTGTGTGTGTGTGTGTGTGTGTGTGTGTGTGTGTGTGTGTGTGCATGCGTCCGTGTGTTGCATGGATTTATGTTTTGAATGACCACACTGAAAATGTGGTGAAAACCACACTGGAAAATTCATAGAGCCGGATGAGACGCCATAATCGTACAAATTGAGACAAAATGTCAGGGTCTCTCTCCGTGTACGAATGTTAATAGGTATTTACTGTATGTAAGCAGGGCCTGAAGTCACTGTAGCACTGTAATGTGCTGCCACATTTTCAAACTCAAACCAAGAACATGGCAGGCTAAATAACAACTAATGAATCACTCAGTTGTCATTGGCCTTGTATGTAAAAAAACCCCTTGTATGTTTCCGAAAATATACGAGAGCTTTCCCTTTAAAATACATGACTTTTTGTTCCCCCCCCTCCCCCCCATTTAACTTACAGACAAAAGTATCCGAATGTTATTTACACACAAGCAGACAGACAAGAACTTTCCCGAGATACAAAAGTCTAAAATTGGCAACATTTCGATTGAAGTGAGGAACTATCTGATCAAAGAGCACGTAAATAAGATTACCGATCTGAATCGACATTTCATTGCCAACTTTTGGTAGGATGCAGACCTTGGTCTGGACTTTTGAGAAGCCTCGCCCTGAGACTATAATGTAAAACAGACGCTGGCGGCTTAAAAAAAAAGACGCCACGTATGAACCTAATTGTTGTGTATTAGCGGCAGCATGCTAGTTGGTTAGTAACCGTTTGTTTCAAACATTATGCCTGCCGGTATTGTTCAGCTGAAGTCGGGTGAAAAATACTCAAACATTTCATTACTGCTTACACAAAACATACAAAGAAATACTTTGGACACCTGTGACACACCTGGCTCTCCAGGCAGGCAGCAGGTGTTGTGTCACAGTTTATGAATGCGTCCACACCTTGTGTAAATAGTTAGTGTGCAGCAGCAGAGAGTGGAAGTCATCATGTGTCCGGAATTGACTGGCGTGGCTTCAAATGACGGACATTTTACAGTCAACAGGAAACCTGGGGCGACTCTGAGCGGACTGACCTGTTTTTAATAGTTTTATGACCGGTTTCGGTGTATTGTCTCGGTGTTCCCCTCACGTTGCTTTGTTCGGCCTGATATTCTGACGTTAATTGGAATTTGGAGCTATCTGAATAAGAACTGCAAAGATATTCCAATTAATAGATTAGTTGCCAACTATTAAATCAATCGGCAACTATTTTGATAATCAATTAATTGGTTTGAGTAAAAATTCTCTGATGTCAGCTTGTTAAATGTGAATATGTTCTAGTTTCTTCTCTCCTCTGTGACAGTAAACTGAATATCTTTGAGTTGTGGACAAAACAAGACATTTGAGGACGTCATCTTGGGCTTTGGGAAACAACAATACACAGTTTTTTTTACATTTTCGGACATTTTATAGCACAAACAACTAATCGATGAATCGAGAAAATAATCAACATATTAATCCACAATGAAAATAATCTTTAGTTGCAGCCCTAGACTAGTTCAGGGATAAAAAAGTGTGACCTTACTACTGACAGGATGTGCTGTCTAACCTCTGATCCACACACACACACACACACACACACTGATCCCCTCAAAGCGGCAGCAGAAGGGGATTATGGGAGTGGATGGCACATGAACAGCAGGCTGGTATGAAGTAAAGATCAGGCATCATCAGAACGCTATTTTAAATCCACAGCAACGTATTTATTCCACGTGTCAGACTACAGCATGAGGACAAAATCTAAAAACTAACTACTGCTGTACCAACACCTGGCCGTGTCTACGAACGGGCAAAACCACGGCTAGCGTCCCCAAACTGATGCTTTTTTCCACTATGATAGAAAGAAAAACACAGCAACTGGTTTTTAAACCTGAGTTCAATCTCAAACAGATGAAAGCCAAGCCCTGAGGTTTATGCAGATACTGAGTTTAGAAAATGTAATACAGGGATTTCCCTAGCAATATATAAGGCTACGGTGCAGGTAATACACTGCTCGACATCCGTCTTTCACATTAAAAAAACATAATGTTGTGGCCAGGTTAGCTCAGTTGGTAGAGCAGGCGCACATTTATAGAGGTCTACTCGGGCAGGTTTGACCCCCACCTGCAGCCCTTTGCTGCATGTCATTCCCCCCCCTCTCTCTCCCCTTTCATTTCTTCTTCTGTCCTGTTAATTAAAGGCCTAAAAATGCCCCCCCAAAATTCAAATAAAATAAAAAACGTAATGTTTTTGATATGGATCCGGTAGATTTTGTAAGTAAAGAGACGTGACCAAGTTGTGTACTGTGCGGGACATTTTACAGTGTGTTTTAAGCAGAAAATGATCCCCTGTAGGGACATAGCGCTGCATCGTAGCGCGGTTAAAAATCAGTATGAATGTGTAAAGATTACAATCGGTCGAGATAAAATATGATGCAAGACGTACTGCCATCTGAAGTTATGAGGTTTAGTTGCAGCACCTAAGCCACATAAATGTAACTTAAAGACTTTCCTCACATCTAATGATTGCAGTTGGACTTCTTGAGCGAGTTTTTACAGTAGACACACATTTGGTGATAATAACGGTCCAAAAGGATGTGAAAAAGAGACACAAAACTACCACAAAGAGACACAAACCGACTACAAAGAGAAGCCAAATACCCACGGAGACCCAAAAACAACCCCAAGGAAAACACAAATGACCAAAAAGAGACACACAGGACTGTAAAGAGACGTAAAAACCCACAGAGAGACAAAATCCCATAAAGAGACACAACATGTATGGAGAAACTGCTTTTGTTTTATTGAAAACGTCACATTTTCTTGAGGACGGACGCCTAATACGCACACCTAAGTATTCCACAAAGCCAGGGAAAGTACTGTAATCTTTATAAACGCATTTATATTGACTTTTAACTGATACACAGCCCGATGCATTGTTACATCCCTGCACTTGTGTTAACCCTCCACTTTCAAAAAGTCTCTATGTCAGAAATTTGGGTTTCTTTCAACCACATTTTAAAAATAAATAACGTGGATGGCTCCCTACAATGCTCTTCACAAGTTTTATTCAATTTCATAGCATTTTAATTTTTAATTTTTTATTATAAAAGAACAGTGACAAAAATGTTGGGAAAAGCTTCAAAAAACGTGGGGAAAAAAACACACAAAAAGTGTCGAAAAAGATGTCCAAAATGTTGAAAAAAAGTTTAAATTTGGACCCAGAAAAACAAAAAGTTGCACGGTCGATGGGAAGACAACACGAGGGTTAAACGATGATAAAAAAGTAAGTTAGAAATGGCTGTCGTGTGGCGTTAATTCCCATTCCAGCTCCTCATGCACCATCTACTGTAAAATATTCAGATTTGTGTTCTTGCATGATGCTGTGAAAATGTCGCCTGGTGCTCAGAGTGTGAAGCAGCCAGCGAGTTGTCTGAACCACCTCACCGTCTGTAACCGTCGTTCCTGTTAACTGGTACGGGGGAAAAATCAATACAGCCATATAATGTCGGCTCACTAAAAGCGCTTTTAGGCAGGAAAGGACATCATCTGTCCGTCTGTCTGACGGACAGATTTACGTGACATTAGCTGGAGATGTTTACGATTCCCCTCGGGCTGATCTGTAATGATTTTGGTGACCTCTCTGACAGTTTTTTTTGTTTTTAATCAAAGGTAACGTGGATGATGACAGTTGCCTCAGGTGAATGACATCAGATATAATTGCTGTCATTGCAGCACAACATCACATACAAGTTACCACACACCTAGTCCACCATGCATTTTTGCAAAAACTCATTTTTTTTTCTTATTTATTCAGATTTGTCTTTCATTTCTTTGCTTTTTTTCATTCAAAAATTATGGATATTTTCCTCCTGATACCTACGGTACTTTATTAGAAGTATCTCAAGCCCAAAAAAGGGTGACAGGGCGGTGTGTAACCAGGTGTTCAGGTCACCTGTACACTATGTATTAATATGCAGGGTCTGCCGCTGCAGAAAACTCTGAAAATTACACTCGTTTGTTTCATCAATTAGTCGATTTGAGTTGAGCTTTTTTTAAAGACCAAAGGGTTTTTTTTTCTGAATATATTATATAAAAACAACAACAGGTTATACATTCTTTCAAACAAGATCCTAACAGCTGATTTGTAGACGGTAATGTGAGTTTTTAGCTCCGACGTGCTCGTAGTCACACCTGAACTAACTCAAAAAAAAGAGCAACCTGCTGTGAAAAACTGTAAAATCGGAAGCGTGGACGCCTCTTTCTTCTGAATGTGTGCACTTCCATTTCACACACCAAACCAATTTCCACTCTCCCAGCTCCCATTTTAATGACGGGCATTAACAACACGGCTCGCTCAGATCTCCAATTTTTACGCAGAAATGTGCAGAACGGACTCTGTTCGACCTCCCGTCTCCTCCTCCTCCTCCTCCTCCTCATCTTTCTTTTTCTGTCATTTCATCCTCTCTTCCTCTCCCCGCTGACTAATCCTCTAACCCTCCCGCCCCCTCACCCTCCCGCAGAGCTGTGGATGACCGAGACATTTGTTTTATCTGGTCAGAATTGGACTGATGCGTCTCCAAATTAGAGGAGGCAGAGAGGAATCCCAAAGCTCGGTATCAAACGTCCGACCTCGCCCCTCGACGCCGCGGCGGCGGCAGAAGCTCGGGTGACAGCAGGGCCAGCCGTCCAAACTGGCCGCAAACCTCAGTGCGAGTATCTCCACCTCATCACCCTTCTAGTGCAACGAAAACAAATCTGAATATATGTTTACAGTGGCAGAAACCAGAGCCAACGTCTGAAATAAAGCACAGAGGAATCCCTCCAGTTTGACCAAAAACCACAATCTGAACCTCAGATGCTTTAATGAGCTTTTTTACGTGTTTGTGGAACATTTGTGTTCATGTTTATGACACTAACGTACAGAAAAATATGTTTAAATGGGATTTAAAGCCACAGGCAACAAGGCTACATCTTTTTAAAACCAGTTTTAGAGAGTAGAAAACCCAAACGCCAGCTGCAGATTTGCATTTTTTCCCCAAAAGAGCCCCCAGCGCAGAAGGTGGATGTACTCCTGTTACTCCAGCGAATACGCCACCCAGCTGTGCTCAACATCGCCAGTTGCGTAGTGGAGGATATATACGCAAGTATACGGGGCAACCCATCTCTTTTTTTTTTTACATTACCCACATATCAGCCAAATGGCCATTGGGATAATTAGGTGACTATGGCCTCTTCCTCCTTGTCATCCTACCCATCCTAACCGAGTATTACAGCCACCTCTTCAACTACGACTGCCCCGCCGGTTAAGGCGAGGTTTCAGGCCAGTTAAGTGTCTGTCTGTCAGCAGAAATGATCAGGAATGACAGGGGAGGGGGGGGGGGGGGGGGGGGGGGGGAAATAAGGAATGGGGTCAAAGGTCAAGTGAAGGAACAAGCTACACAGCCCCCTTTTACCATGAGCGCCGGCGTAACATCTCCAGATCGTTCCCATGGCGTTCCTGAAGGGGTAGTTTAAAAACGACCACAGCGACGGCAGTGGCAATTACTACTACAGCTCACTCTCTGTCAGGGAAAGGCAGATGCAGTTTGCATGTAAATACCCAACTCCCCCACTCTCCCTCCCTCCCTCTCTCTCTCTTTCTCTCCCTCTCTCTCTGTCATGGAGAGCAGGTTGAACGCCTCTCTCTCTCTCTCTCTCTCTCTCCCTCCACCACAGTAGAGGAAAGGACTCTAAAGCCGGAGACTGGAGAGACCGGACGGACTGGATTCCCCAGTGTTGACGCATACTGCACACGGTGGTGGTGTATACATACTCATCATCACCTGCCCTCCTCCTCCTCTTCCACCTTCACCGGTTTACACTGAAACTCCACCGCCTTTATTTGGCCTTAAGCTCATGTTAACAAAACATACACAATGCTCGTTGCAGGGTGGGTGAATGTGAAGGGAAAAGGGGTGTTAAATGTGATGCTACAGGTGCCCGGGAGGCCTCAGGTTCTGTGTAAAGGTTTACAGGGAAATAGATGTGGAGAGAGATGTATTCTCCCTCACCTGTGTGACTGGTTTATGAGCAGCCTCAGATGAATGCACTGTTGTATTGTTGCTTTAAGCATCCCCAGGAGTCCCTGAAGGCAGATTAGCTCTAATATTACAAACCTCTTATAATGACAAGCTTTTTTTTTACTGCCATTTTATATTCTTCTCTAAAGACTGTGAATCCCTGCAGAACTCTTAAAGCCTGATACGGAGACATAATGATACCCCAATAGAAACAGCTCCTATATGCACTATAGGGAACAGTGCACGCAGCAGACTGTATACTTTTCCTCCTGAAAAACACACTGTACGGGATTACTGTAGTGATTTTTCAGTTTCAGAAATGTTAGGAAACCCGGAGTGACCCACAGGAAGCTGTATTTTATTACTGACAGACATGGAGGTAATGTTGAGGACGGAGGGGATCGATACGGATCAATACCACTGTAGTGTAATATATGTAAAATACCCATCAGAGGAGATTAGACGCCGACTATGAACATGCAATCGTTTTAAACGCCTTTATTTTACCAACAAGTGTTTTAAAAACAGCTGCTCTTTCGTTGCAAACGCCTGTGCGCCTTCAGAGATTAATCCTCCATCTGTGTGTATGTGTGGGTTTTTTTTTTACTTAAGGTACAAGTGCTCATCCAGGCAAAAATGCAAATAAAGTGGATATAACGTTAAGTCTTCCTATTTGCCGTGCGTAAAACGTCCTCTACATACCTGCACACTTACAGGATTTAGATGCAAATGTGTTGAATATTCACAGGGATGTTGTTATGTAAAGATCTAGGATTAAAATTCTGTGTGAGCCGGGTATGTGGGGAGAAGTTCCTACCTGGACCGGATGAGAGCCGCGCGGTTCCCCAGCTCTGAGCGCTCCAGCCCGGCTTCAGGCTCCGATCCTCCTCGGTACCCAGACGGAGCCGCTCCGGAGGAAAAAAAAAAACAAAAACCGAAATTAACAATCCACAACGCCGAAAAAAGACCTTAAAGCAATTTAAACAATCCAGTCGGACAGGTAGGGGTTGTTATTCCTCCAATTCCTCTCACAATTTCTGTCCAGTTTTAGGCTACTGTCGTGACCAGCGCTGCGCGTCGACCCGGCGGTCCTTCCTCTCTCCGGGGGAACGAGTGGAGCTGGAGCTGGAGCCCAGCCGGGGGAACACCCGTCCGGACCGGGGTCACTAACTGGTAACGGCTACTCCGTGAACGTTACCACCGGGCGGGTTGTACCGACAGCAGTAACAGCATCCTCCGCTGATGATAAGCTTGGGGAGGTAGTGGGGTGGGGGAAAAAAGGTAAAAACGGTTAAAAACCACCCAAGCAGAAACACTAGTCCGGTAGGTCCGGGAGTTGCCAAAAGCGGCCGTCAGGTTAGTTTCCACCCCGACACGCAGTCACCGCTCTGCCGCTACAAACTCTGTCCGTCTCCGGGTCCAGCACGGAGCAGGTCGCGCGGCTGCACTGTGTGTGATGAGAAAGTGGAGTGATTCCAAACGACTGCGCTCGCGCTTCCCTCCCTCTCTCTCGCTCCCTCTCTCTCGGTCTCTACCAAGCTATTCCCCCCTCCTCCTCCCCCTCCCTCCCCTATACACTCTCTATACACTATACCGGGAGGGGGAGGCGGAGCGAGCATCCACCCCAACAACTAACTCTTCGTGGATTTCCCAACATTTTCTGTCTTCTATTTTTATTTTTTTATTTTTTAAACAGAGATATGGGGACTTCTCATGACTGCCATTTATTTCGTTTTTCACCGTTCAAACTGTAACTGTATGCGGCAGAGTGAGCTCCGTGTCACAGGTCTGAGTCTCCATCACGTAGGCCTTACAATTCAATGTAAAAGGAGTGTAGTTAACTGCGGTTAAAGAGATTCAAAAAAACGTTCACTCACATTCTTGATAGGATTCATATCCGCCATACTCTTTGATTCAAACGGTCAAAAACACTAGCTAACTGCCAGATTCCTCTCCCTCCATGTTCATCCATATATATAGTAAATAAATGTTTCTACCTGTCTGCTTTTCCCCCTGTAATCTCTCTCTCTCTCTCTCTCTCTCTCTCTCTCTCTCCACTTCTTTATTGATGTTTCTACAGTCTCTCTGCCTTCTACTCGTCTCTCCCCAGCTCCGTCCACAGAGAGAGGCGGGAAGGAGCCGTCTCTCGCGCTCTGAGCGCCACCTACAGGCGATAAGCGGTACGTCACACGCACAGGCAGGAGCGAGGCAGAGCTCGAGCTCAGTCAGGCTCCCCCCCCCCCCCCCCCCCCCCCCCCCCCCACACACCTCGCCACTGTGGAGTAGAAGCAGGGAACGGGGAACACGTAACAAAAATGGAGTCTATAGTGTAAAAAAGTGTCGACATTATGGCTTTTTATTATTACAGCAGTGTCTCGTGAACACAGCCCAGCATGTGGTGGAGGGAGGCTGTTATCCAAAGCAGCTTACTGCACCCTGATATTACACACAACACATATGGATTATGTTTTTTTTTTGCATATGGCGCCTCAGTTTCAGTGAATCTGCTTAGGGAGCTAATCCAAAAGCATCATTCAAAAAGAATTAAAAGAGCATTCTTTAAAATGCTGTTTTTAGGACACCCATTACTGTTACACAGTAAAACCAAACACAAATATCCATCCTATCAAGGCCTATTTTCTGTCTGTTATGAACAATAACACAGAAAATAATCTATTTACTGTCTTAATTAAGTCCTGAAGTGAAAATACCACACGAGAAACAACAAAATATACAACTTTATTTAATAATTAAGTCCTGAAGGGAAAATACCACATGAGAAACAATACAAAATACAACTTTATTTAATAAAACAATACTTGGAACAAATCCAGGCTTCATGAATATAAGACTTTAAGGGGAAAAAATTACTCAATAAGGAGATTATTTGCAGTGTATATTTACATATGGGCCTAGTACTTCATGCAATAAGTGAACATAACTGATTCCTTGTGAATTCAGATGTTTTTTTCACAGGAATGCTTTCAGTTACACAACTATTATTGTATGTATTTTCCAATATATACTGCAGAATCTATTGTTATCATGGTCAGTTCTGTATCGTAACACTCAGTGGTGCAAGCAGAGACGGAGCCAGACGTTGTAAACATTGGGGGCTCAGCCCAAATCTAGGGGGGGGGGGGGGCGTCCGAGGGCATTCTCCATTTACGGCAGCTCTATACACTATTGTTCATGCCATTTGATAACAGAATGCCTAAACAAATCGGTACATAATTTGGGGAAAAACATGATAGTTGCCAAGGAAAAGAATCATCCTGTAGAGCCGACATCCTATTTTTATATCTAATTGTTCTCCAAATGTCTTCATCATTCTGAAACCAGACAACCCGGTCTCACGCCAGTTCGTGAAATAGTCACGTTATTTTGATTTATTGATTCGTGTACAGGTCACGATTTTCTCGTTTATTTCGTGTACAGGTCACGATTTTCTCGTTTACTTCGTGTACAGGTCACGATTTTCTCGTTTATTTCGTGTACAGGTCACAATTTTCTCGTTTACTTCGTGTACAGGTCACGATTTTCTCGTTTACTTCGTGTACAGGTCACGATTTCTCGTTTACTTCGTGTACAGGTCACGATTTTCTCGTTTATTTCGTGTACAGGTCACGATTTTCTCGTTTATTTCGTGTACAGGTCACGATTTTCTCGTTTATTTCATGTACAGGTCACGATTTTCTCGTTTATTTCATGTACAGGTCACGATTTTCTCGTTTATTTCATGTACAGGTCACGATTTTCTCGTTTATTTCGTGTACAGGTCACAATTTTCTCATTTACTTCGTGTACAGGTCACGATTTTCAAACGTGACCATTTCACGAACTGGCATGACGCTGGGCTACTCTGGGGGACGCAACAACGGGTAAATTAAATGCCACATGCCGGCCACAACAACGGGACGGTTGTGGTTAGGAAGAGAATAACGCGGAAAGGAACTGCAACACGCGGGATGCGATCCCCGGTCACCGGGGTGTGTTGTTTGACCAATCCACCAAACCGACCAACCTCCCTGCACGGATTTTCACCTTATCACTACTACTCGCTACCGTAATCGTTCTGTGATCACGAAATATGCTTCCCATTGAAATACAGTACTTTAAAATTCGTGCTCACCACACGAAAATAACGACATTAACGTGTTCAGTACACAAATCAATAGATTCAATAACGTGACCATTTCACGAACCGCCGTGAGACTGGGCTGGACCAGAACTCAACCAATGTTGAGGATGACTACTTTCACTCCTGCCGCCTAAAAAAAGAGATTTTTTAAGTAACACAACATAGGTAGAATAGGAATTTAACGTAAACGGCGTTACTGATCCTGACCTTTGTGTTGGCTTCCCGTCGACCATGTGCCTTCGTGTTTTTCTGGGTCAAAAGTTCAACATTTTGTTGTTGTTTTTTCTACACTTTTCTCAACGTTTTTGTCGATTTTAATCAAATTATTTTGTCACTTTTGACTTTTTTTTTAATTTTTTAACACGTTTTTTTGTTGCTTTTTCCGATGTTTTTGATTCTCCACTTTTTTCAATTTTTTTTGTCACTTTTTTTTAAAAAGTTTTTTTCACCTTTAGCAATATTTTTGATGGGATTTTTTTGTCACTTTTTCGGATATTTTTGGCCACTTTTTTAAGCGTTTAAAAAATAAAAATAATAATTGTTCAGATTTTGATCACTTACTCAACAAACACTCAACAAATTGTTGATTTTTTTCCCTGCGTTTTTGTACTCAGATCCTTTTCTAGATTAACTTTAAAGAAGTAATAGACCTATCAACTATCAGTAGGACTTTGCTATCTATTTCGTGGGCTTCCCGTACATTTCTTTAACTGTGTCTGGGAGGTTATAAACATTAATAACAGTCTGTAAGACAATTTATTTTCCTTTTTGCTTGACATTTCTTAGCAATATTTACTGTAGCTACATTGCTGCCATGCTAATCACGGTCTCTGTAAATAGCAGTTTGGACTTTTGGTTAATTACAGAGACATTAAGATTACAGAAATGGGAGGCTTGATGAGCATAGCTGCGGCTAATGTGCCAGGATTCACACACCCTTTATTTACCACGACATTCCTGATGAAAATATTACACACTGGAGCAGAACCAGCGCTGTGTTTTCGGGGATCCTGAACATGTACTCTCATCCGTTCCCACGTTTATTCGGCACACCAGGATCCAAATGTATAGTGCGGGTGTCGTTTTTGTTCACAATATTGATCATTAGCACATTTATGTTTGCAGTGTTTGATGTTAGAGGGCTTTTTTTTTTGCATTTTAGGGGGTTGTTTTTACATTTTTCAACAGATTTGTTTACTTTTGGGTCCATAATAGGATGTAAATCATCTGGTTAATGATAGAGAGGCTTAGTTTTGTGCTTCTGAAATGAAAAAGCTGAATATTTGTACCTTTTAGCAGTCAAATAATTTTTTTTTTCTTGTTATATCATTACAGTACATGTACTCAGACCGCATCATATTCCTTTGGATCTTTCTCTATTATAGTTGGATGGTCCATTTCTGTTACAATAAGCCAAGTAGTTTCTCCCAGGATAGAAATGGACATTTCTAGAGATACCGTGTAATAGACATAAGGTTATTTTATTTCCCACTCCAGTGTGCCCCTGAAGGGATTCAGTGCTTGATGATCATGTCTGCCCTAGGAGAAACATTTTAAATGTATAGGGTCATTTCTCAGTGTACCTTTATTATTTTAAAATCACAGAAAGAAAATGTAGTGCAGAAGCTTTTCGTGTGTCAATAGTCAAGTTTAAATCAACGTATTTTTATGCACATTTTGAAGTATCGCTTTAGAAAATGTTGATGGATCGATTAGGGTACCACCAACATTACATTTGATTTTATTTAAAATAATTTACCCCGCATTCCCGTCACCGGTGTTGCTCTGTGTTAACAAACCGTCTGGCACAGAGAGTGAGTGAGCCGCAAAAGTGAGTTGTCGATACAGTTTAGTCTCTGTCCGTTTCCTCAATTTGTTTTTCCTCGTCGCCTTCCTGAACACATGCAGCCACAGGTTTGTCTCCAGAGGAGTTTAGACCTCTGTGGGAGACTTTGTCTCCCAGCATCCCTCTCAGTAATTAACCCTCTGGCCTGTGTGGACTCAGACTGATCAGCTGTGATATCCTCATCAATATTCTCTGTCTATCGGTTCTCTGCAGCTCGGCTCTGATGCAATAACAATCCCAATCGTAGTCATGAAGTTAGTTCAAAGTTACAAAGTGATTCCAGAAGTTGTATCTGTTCATTCTGTTCATAAATGTCTTTCTCTGTTCATGTTTATGTGGTCTGAACCAGTGGTATAGTCTAATGTATCGTAGTGGGTATACTGTACTGTATATGTAAGGGCCAGAATGGGACTTTGGGGGGTTGGGGTCTAGGCGTCCTCCCCCAGGGAAATTTTGAGCATCAAAGACTTAATTTCCTGCATTTTGATACACTTTAATGCACCAATTCATAGCTGAAATCCATTTATTTAGCCTATGCTAAGAAAAAAAAACACATGACAATTCAAAATATATCAAAAATATAATGGAAAGTATGTTGTTACGTGTCATTGGGCATTTTTAAGTGGATATATGGAAATCCTGGAGCTTTCTTAGTGGGTATACTGCATATACCTGCGTATCACGAGGACTACACCACTGCTCTGAACTTGATATAGAGCCTTGGTTCTCAAACACATCACTCAAAGGTCCGCAACCCCCCTTTTTTTCCAGGTTAAAAGTCTGGAACAATTGCGGGCGCCCGGTTAGCTCAGTTGGTAGAGCGGGTGCACATATATAGAGGTTAACTCCTCGATGCAGCGGGCCCGGGTTTGACTCCGACCTGCGGCCCTTTGCTGCATGTCATCCCCCCTCTCTCTCCCCTTTCATGTCTTCATCTGTCCTATCAAAATAAAGGCCTACAATTGACTATAACACAAAAACATTTCAGTCCATATTCTTAAGCTTCATGCAGTTTTTTTCTCACTATTGCGACGCTTTTTGTAACATTTTTGTCACCTCTTGACTGTTTGTGTCCCCTTTTTCAATGTTTTTGTTAAATTTTTTGACCTTTTGGTCGATTTATTCGTGTATAGTCAATAGAGGTGTGAATCTTCACTCATCTCCCGATTCGATTATGATTATCATGTCAGCGATTCGATTCCATATCTCGATGCGTCACGATGCGTCAAATACATTTTTCTATTAGACCCAAATAGGACGTTTAATTCATAGCTTTTCAAGCTTAAAAAAACAAACATTCTGCAGTGCTCTAATACTAAATAAACTGGATACATAAATTACAGCACCGAGCACATGGCACTTCCTGAATGTGCAAAACATACCAGAATATGTAAACAGAAAGGCTGTTAGGCCTACATTCAATTGTAAACAGAAATAATCGATTGGGGCCCAGCCGATGATCAATGAGGCATCGTCCACGTCCACGATTCGATGCATCGATTATTTGATTAATTTCAACACCTCTAATAGTCAAACATTACTAACAATGTATTGATCAATAGAAAATGTATTTCAAAATAGAAAACGTTACACTTCATAACGTATTGTATTCATAACAAGAGGTTGAGTCTGGATTTACTTAATATATATGGAATAGTGAGGGAGGGAATGAGAGAACGATTTCCAACACAGCTCTTGTCTGCTATTTCTTATTTTTATTTTAATCGTGGCGGACCCTTTTCCTCTAACGGGAGCCTAAGGGAAGCTGTCAAACCTGTGGACAGACCGACTGGAAGCAACATGAAGAGCAGGAAATGAGGCTAATTATCGTGGTATTTAAAACAACTGATAATCCTCCGCAGATAATAATAATTAATAATAAAACAAAGAGGAACTGTGTTGTGAAAAAAAATAGTTTCTTTTTCATTGATTATAAAAGAAAGACGGAAAAAATACAAGCCTGTAAGAACATCCAATCAGAGTTTAAACAAAGTCAAACCGTATTAATCCAAGTGGTCCAAAGTGAAGGTGTCAAGGGGCCAGAGACAAATGGAAAGATGCTGATAACAATATTAATTATTGAACTGAATTATTGAATTATTAATGCGAGGGAATGAATGAAGCATTTCAATGGTACAATATATGAAAGTAAGGCAAAAAATAAGGACTCCCAAATGAGGACTTTGGGGATTGTTTTGTAATTTCAGCGCACAAATGACTCATTTGAAGAAATAATTATTAAAAAAAAAATTCCCTCCAGACACCTGTGGGCTGAAAGCACCCAGACTACAGACTACATGGCCAAAATTATGTGGACACAGCCTCCACTTTCCTGGGTTCTCTCTCTGCACCAGATGTTGAACTTGGCTGCAAGGATTTGCTCCCATTCAGCCACGAGAACATTAAGCCCCTTTCACACATCCACTGCATCCCTGAATTTATCTATACATCCCCCCGGAGAGGCTGTATGTGAGAACACAAATGTCCAAATCAGTTGGACCGGACATTAAACGCAGGTCATTGTCCGGAGAATTCACAGCGAGCGAGCGAGGGAGTGTTGATGGCGTTTCTGTCATGCAGCTGGCAACAAACATCCCAGGGTGAAGAAGAAGGGTGATTTACACAAATACATCAACGATAATGTATAACTGGAGAGACGACGAGATTCGGGAACTTCTGTCCCCAGTTGCTTGTTGCTCCGTGGTGACCGCAGGTCGGCTGCTCTCTGACGCGTTCGTCCAATCAGCTGCCGGTTTTCATTTTCTGGGAAACAACCCAGAGAAGCAACCGCCTGCTGCTAAGTCGGCGTCGCTTCAGTGTGTTTTGAGGCATTTTTTTTGGACCTCGGGGACCCGACTGATCAGTCCGACTGGCTTTACTGCCGACGGTCGGCCGTCTGGTTGGTGTGTAACAGCTCTTCGACATGTCAGGCTCTTTTTAAGGTCTATGCTGGAACAACACAGGAGTGGTGAAAAGGGATGGGTTTGTGTCTGTCCATTGTTTATTTCTAAAGAAACACGACAATGTATAAAAGGCTCCATTACCTTGTAGCTCACGTTATGGCTCCGTAGCAGACGTTTTTATAAAAATAGGCTAACGATTGTGTCATAACCACGAGACTTACTGTCTCATAGTAGAGGAATTACCGTATAGTACAGGAGAAGCTCTCAGGCAGTTTGGACTTCCATTAGCTGTTTAAGTGTAATTACTAATGTTAACTATCATGTTAGTGATCAGTAATTAGCCTGTGCCTATGTTATCTCCTTACATATACCTACGCTCTCCGTCTCTGCTAGATTGGGAATGATTGAGATTTCTCTTGGCACAGCTACCAGAAGACTTCCAACTTTCAGACAGGTTGCTCACGTCACATCTACGTCTTCAAGCTCAGTTGGAGGCTGCTCAGTAACGCCCAGCCATCACCGGAAAAGAGCTTCTAATGTCCTTCACTGGTCTCCGTCCAGAGACACGGGACCTGTTGGTCCATTATATATATGTCAATGGTTTTCAAGAGGATTTCCCAAAATGTCGGAGTCCTCTGTGAGTTGCTCTCTTGACCTATGGAGTCCAGCAGCGAGAACTTGCAGGTCCAAAGGTCACCCAGCAGGAAGACAGCTAGCTGAGCCCAGCAGCTTATTTTCTCTTCAGCAGGAAGCTGCTTTACATTCAGCGGACTTGTCTCGCCATGCTTTAATGATAGACTGTAATCTGTAATCTGAAGCGGATACCTGCTGCTAATGAGCCAAATTAATTAGACACCGACAGTAAACATCTATCGATAAGATCAGATGAAACTGTATTGATCCCTGAGGGGGAAATCGGCACGCTGTAGCAACAAACAGTAACAGGAAACCACAGAAGAACCGAGCAGCGGGGGAAACAACACATAGCTGTAGTGAGGGAATGTACAAATAAAAAATATATGAAATGAATATGAATTAGAGATCTTTGTTCAGTGTGACAGAAGAAGAAGAACAATGAAATGAAAACAAGACCGAAGCTGTTACAATTAATATTTGCAGCATGAAAGAGTGACAAATTGCTTGCACAAACACACACACATACAGTTTACAAATTAGATTAATCTCCAGAGGTTTCTGTGCATGTGTGAGTGTGTGTGTGTGTGTGTGTGTGTGTGTGTGTGTGTGTGTGTGTGTGTGTGTGTGTGTGTGTGTGTGTGTGTGTGTGTGTGTGTGTGGAGCGTAAACAATGAATCTCTGCTGGAAGTTGATCATGTTGAAGGCTCTGTGGTGATGTGAGGTATCACTGGGTCTGTTTTTTTAGCCATATTAGCATGTTGGTCGGCAGTCCGCTCTCTGTGTGTTTCCGTTCTCTAAGTCCCTTCGCTTCGGGTACAAAAACAAGCTTCGAGTTAGCAAGCTACTCGCTGAAAATGGGAAGAACAATTTGAAGAATATTTTGGATGGTGCAGCAAGGCAGGCCTGCTTGGTTCTTTCAGGAAATGATTGTAAAGTCTTACAAATAATATGTTTAGGGCATTTCTATGGAGTTATATTCCTATCTTTATTCAAGAGTGCATTCTTCCAATTTGAGAGTATTTCTCAGTGATATTACGTTCAGATTTTATAATAATTTCCCTCAAAACCTTGCTCTCACACTCAAATAGTCGCTGCTCGCGCTTGGATTTGCTCTGCTTGTGCTCAAACTTTCTGCTTGGACTCAGATATCAGCTTTGGCCCTTCTTCTGATTTTTTTTGTGTTACAATGCTCTCAAAACTCCCCCCAACCAATAGAATGCCAGCTGTAGTGTTGACCAATGAAATGATCCCTGCTCCGTTGAGGGCAGGGATCATTGAGGGCGGCTGCTCAACCAAGTTTATTTATCCCCTCCGTCAATCGCTTTATTATTAGTATATGTCAACAATGTGCACAGAATGGTTGACGCTCTTTCACCTGCACCAACCATGAAACGGGAGAAAGCTTTGAAGTGGGACATATCAAGTTAGGTCCACAACTACGAAGGTGAGGAACGACATATGACGGACATATGTTTAATTTAATTATTATTAATTATGTTGCAATACCTGAATCATCCCTCTTGTGAACACTAGGCTTATCTTTATTTTAGTTTATATCATAACCCTGCTCACAAACTCCCCTGTACCTGGGTCATCTGTTTGCCAATATCAATGTTCCTGCTACAGTAAATCCCGTAAATCCTACAGGAAAAGTGTACTGCTTCACAGGACCATGAACCATACGCTTTTTAGGTTTTGTGTCAAATATTGTGCAGTTTGTTATGAATTACTCATTGTTTTGACAAGGTAAATTAAAGCCATTTACCAAGTGTCGGCTCTGGTAAATTTAATTGTACTGTTTTTTTATAAAGGTTACAGAATATGAAAAACCTATTTGCTTTGATCAGGGTTTTAGTTTGTTGCATATATGAACATGGCTTTAATAATCTGTATCTTCTTGCTATGAAAAAATACAATGATTTAAGCAATATCAGTGATACTTATCAACATTTATTAATTGATTTTTTTATGTGGACAGACATTACAGGCACCTATTCATGTAAGCAGAGAACACAATAGTTTGTTCTCTCTTTTATCACTTGGATTATGAAGGTGAAGGTGCAGAAACGGGTAAAGTCCTTGTAGATCTCTGGCACTTTGAGGACAGACAGCTCCAGCAGCTCTCCACTGTTGTCTTTGTATAGTGTGCTCCTATTTAAAGGACAATTCCGGCGCAAAACGAACCTAGGGGTTATTAACAGATGTGTACCCACTCTGTTGCTCTCTGGGACATGTTTTCATGCTAATCCAATGAGTTTTTAGCTTGAAAGACGCTAGCGCGGACTGCTGATTAGCTTACAAGTATAGTATAGCTTACTAGTATTCGGGGCACAGGGAACGTAAAAACAAATCGCTATTTATACCACTAAAAAGGCTCAAAATATCACCAAACTTCAACGGTAGCATAATGAGGGTCCCTAAATGTTGACCGAAGTATTGAGAACTTTTTTAGTGTACAGCCAGACTAGCCAGACCTTCCTCAACAGCGCTGTGGAGGAGGGTCTGGCAATGCGAGACAACTCTCTGTATTAATAAAGTTAACTTGCCTGTATTAAATATCACCCTTTTCTAATTCTCTCTGTATGTGGTTTCAAGCAGCCAGACATGACAGCTTTAACATGACTCAATGGAATAATCGTCTCTCTCTGATATAAAAACACCAAAACAACATTTGTGGTGAAAATCAAAACAGTTAAAAATGCTCCTAATTAGTGACATTAGAAGGAAGAATTAAACTATGAGCAGCAGCAATCAGCGTTATTCTTTTCCATGTATATGAAGTGAATGTGATGTCATGGGCAGCGGCGGGGTGTTGATTAAACTTAACAATTGTAGATTTTGTGATGTATGCCTACATGTGTTTGAGTATTTCTTTTTTTAAATGGGCCCCAGGAAGAAATCTGTTACAATAGCACATCATTGGGTTTTTAAATAATATGAACTAATTATAAACAGTACCGGTTTATGCAGTAGAGTGTCTAGTTTACATTCCTGTTTGAAAAGAATAATCACTGACAAAAAACACTCCACTTCAGATGTCAAATTTGCATGTATAAAGAGACGGAAATGTGCTTTGTGTTCACTCTGAACACACTTTGAGGCCCATGTGTGATGGAAATCCGTGTATAAAAAAAGGAGAAACTCTTTTGGAATATATGCGTTTAGATTCTAATTTGATTGTAGCAGCTACTCTTCCTGGGGTCCACATAAAACAATCACAACATATACATAAAAATACCAAATATACAATTGTACATACATTCAAAACAAGACATATAGTGCAAGTAAAAGAATAGCATTGTGTACGTAAATTAGTGTCAAATAGAATAACCTTACATCCCGAGAATAACATCACATTCTGACAATATCCCATCATAGTTAGATTAACTAATGTTTAGTCCATTCATATACGTACACCTGAAGGTCGGGACCCCACGAGGGGTCCAAAGATAAATCTGACCCCTAATTTCCACCAGGTGCGTCTGCGCTGCGTTCCGGGTGCGTGGCGTGCCCCGCGAGCAATCGCGGCCGTTCAAGTCAATGTTTGATATTCCAACAGCTGCACCACAGCGCCTCCCAGAAGCATGTGTCTCCACTAAATATACGCGCCAGGCAGGGGCGGAGTGGGACCAAAAAATATACTGGGAAATTTCGTAGACCACCGGCCCGGGGGGGGGGAATGAATGTTCGGAAATAAGAGGCTGCTGCTGCATGCCATACGGGTTGAGCAGAGGCTGCACAGTTTGACCAGTGGGCAGCGGCCAATCAGACCGGCCCTTTTCTTTGTAAATCTTTACAATCATTCCCCGAAAGAACCAAGCAGGCCTCGTTGGACGATTCAAATGTTCTTTAAAACTTGACATTTTCAGTGTGTAGCTTGATAGCTCGGAGTTTGTTGAGTTTGAGAACGGCAACAAAGAGCGTCAACGTGTCAGGCATTAATCCTGGAAATGTATTGATACATTGATTGTAGTGTCGAGGCGAGAGCCATCCTGGCTGATTCGAGTCATCCCTTGTGGGGTGAATTTATGCTGCTACCCTCTGGGCGTGGATATAGTCAACAAATAGATTTAAAAGGTCATTCATCCCGGCTGTTATCCCCATTGTTAATACTATAATGTGAATTCAAATTTAAATTATGTTGTACTGTGGTTGTGGTTATTGTTGTTGTTGTTTGGTATATATATTTGTTACTGCTGGCTGTAATCCAAATTGCCCCTCGGGGATAATAAAGTGACCTTGACCCTTGACCTTGAGTGTCATCGATTCTACGACTTTCTTTTCCACAGCCCAGCCAGCTAGCCCAGACTCCTACTTTTTTTATTGTGATGTTTTATTCTGCTCTGTAAAGCGACTTTAAATTTCATCTAACAGATGTGGCGGGGGAGGGGACAATAGACATAACATTTCCTAAGAGCAATTATTGAAGGGGACACAAATAATACAGCAAAAATAGTACTTGTATAGGATATGTGTAGTTGTGGAACTCCAGTCAGAGTAAGAGAGGAGACACACCAGCCCGATAATTGGCCGTCAGACAGTCTGGCGAGGTCGGTGACTCGAGTCTGTTCGATGTGTCCCGTGCCGTCGTCTGTCCGAGGAGACGTCGGCCTTCATTTGGGCCGACCCGACATGTTCAGTCGGAGACAGGGCAGTCGGGACTCACCTGGAGATGGGGAGCAGATGAGCCTCTCAAAATCTGACGGAAATCTTTTAAACTGACCTTTGTTGATCTGAAATGAAAACAGATTCAGCGACTGCACGGCCTATTTCTCTCTTAACATGTTCTCAGGAACACGTTACGGTGAACTATTTTAGTCCAATATGAGATCGGATTCTGAACGAGTCGCCATGACAGTCTGGCTGTGAATTTCCGGAGAAAAAAGAACCACATGACGCGTTCGTCCAATCAGCTGCCGGTTTTCATTTTCTGAGAAATAATCAGACTGTTAATGCAAACAATACAGAGCAGCGCCGCCTGCTGCTATGGAGATGTATTACGCGCAGTGTACGCTCAAGTCGGCGTGGCCTCAGTGTGTTCTGAGGCACTTTTTGGACCTCGGGGACCCGACTGATCAGTCCGACTGGCTTTACTGCCGACGGTCGGCCGACTGGCTGGTGTGTCAGGGCCTTAGGGGTAAGTAGGCTGGCAAAGCTATTTTATTCACTATAAACATTGGATGAAGTGATTCTTTTCTATAATACTAGGGTGACCAGATTTCCCGGAACTAAAACGGGACACTTTGCGCGTGACCTTAGTGCTCGTGCACGCACACGCTTTTTAACGTGAACATGTGCCAGCCCAGGTCAGACATAGACACAGACAGATTAGACACAATTTTGCCAACAGCACACATAGGCCTACTGCTCACAACAATCTTCTTGGTATGTAGCCTACATATCTAAGAAATAATATTAAAAGACATTGAGTGAGTTTTGTGTGGGACCAACTTTATTTTTCAGAATTAAAGCATTCTTTTGGAAAATACACCTACTGAACTTGTGAAAAACTTTGTAAAAAGGTATTTTTCATTGCATGGCACTAAACGAATTATTTGGAACTGCTGCCACAGGCTTGAACTAAAGTTATGGTAACACTTTACGGTAAGGGTACATCAATTATGAATTCATGCATGAATTAATTCATGATTTGTGCATTACTTATGAATCATCAGGAATTGAGTTCATAGCCTCTCATTCATGACCTCATGCATGAACACACATCAACTAAAGCATTAGGTAAGGTGGCTTCATCATTATGCACAAGTTGTGTTCAAATCAGAATTTGCGCAGTGATGACCACATTCTTTTGCAGAAAAATAATTAATCATGATCATGCTTAAGAATTCATAATGATGTGCCCACGTACCTAATGCTTTAGCTGTGTTGTTCATGTATGAGGTCACGAATGACTAAACAATGCAGTAACACATAAATCATTAATTACATAATGCATAATAATACATAGGCCTACATCAATTAATGCATGCATGAATTCATGATAATTCATGTACCGTTACCGTAAAGTGTTAGCAGTGTTATTCTAACCAACAACACACACACACACACACACACACACACACACACACACACACACACACACACACACAAATGTAATCTCATTTGATAGAGCAGATAGCTTCCCTATTGGAAACCTTCATTCCATTCTTAGAGGAGTGAATTTGCTCAAGAATCAGTTTGTTGGCTGAAAGCCTAATGTGAAATTGCACACAGGTCTCAGCAAAATTGGCCCGTGTGACAAGTAGCGTCTTTAAGGTGGTAATGGTCATACGGTTCCTCTCGTCAGTCCATGTGTTGTTCATGAGCGAAAAGATCCGCTCAACGGGAGCATTTGTGCCCGGTAGACACATGGCGAACTGACAAAGGAGACCTACATTTTTGAACGGAATCTCCCTGCTTTTGAAATGTGTGAATAAACCGGGACATTTTAGCGTCCCGACAGGCTTTTTGTCGGGACTTGGGACACGCAACTCAGAATCAGGACTGTCCCGGTCAAACCGGGACGTCTGGTCACCCTATATAATACAGATGATGCTGAACTGAGAACTGAGCCTCCTAGCAAGCAAGCTAGCTAGCTAACTAGCCAGCCAGCTACTAAATTTGTAAAGTTTAACAACTTAATGTTTCATTCTAGAGAAGAAAAAAAAAGTACAAAAGCACAGCGCTCTCGCCAGATGAGTGACAGTTTGTTTGTTTCATTTTCTATATCCAGTGTGTAGCATGAAAGCACAGTGGGTGGAATTAGCAGGCTAACGTTAGCTAACTAACTATCCAACAAGCTACCAAACAAGCTAAGTAACTTTATAACTGCTAACCTAGCGGAAAAATACATAATTTTTTCGTCATGACTAAATTATTAATGACTCAGCACCGTCTGTATTAGAGAAAAGAATTACTTTATCCAATGTTTAAAGTGAGTAAGTGGCCTTCCAGCCTGCTCTCCCACGAGTCCCACTGGACTTCTGTGTACCGTTAACGTAAAGGAGGAAACCAAACCACTGTGAGGCACGGGGGACACAGGTGACCTTTTTCTACCCCTTTTGCGTTTGCATTGTTTTAAATTTTCTTTTTAATATATACACAATTATTTGAAGATATTATATACAATACACTGCATGGTTTTAATGATATTTTTAGGGGGGGGGGGCAACCCTCGGATGGGGTGGGTCCTGACTAGGGGGTGTGAATATTTACTGGTCTCACGATTTGATTACGATAAACACAGCAAACAACAGACAACAGGCAAAAAACAAAAATCAGCGACTGGGAAATCAACAAGTTACATGAGTAGGCAATAATCGATTATAGTCTGTCACCGCATCGATGCAGAATCGTCCAAGTCCGCATCACGATGCATCGATGCAATGATTCATTTCAACGCCCCTAGTCCTAACCTCCCCTGACCCCACCCCCCCCCACCCTCTCCACCCCCCTCCCCCGCACTTGCGATTTCCGCCTATTCCCAAAAGCCATAAATGCATCCTATCCCTATCCTGCAGGACCTTCAGAAACAGGTTAACAGGAAGTTAGGACTCGTCTTTTCGTTCCGTTAAACCTCTGCAGTTTCACGCTGCTTGAGCGTTCAGGAGCGTCTCGGGGTCGTTGGATCCATCAGCAACGGCAAGGTTGCTCATCTTCAGTCCACCACATGAAGCGCCCCCCCCCCCCGGCAGAAGCCCACGCTAATGGTTCCTGGGTGACATTTGGATAAAGGTGAGAGGGAAAAGGTTCAGTAAACCTTGCTGTCGACCTTTAAACTCCCGTCCAGGAAGTCAAACCGCAGCCAGTGAGCCTGACATTTCCTCCGCAGAGCACTTCATTCGGCTAATTAACCCGTTAGCCGGTTGACCGACAACACAAAAGAAGGAGGAAGAAAGGATAAGATGGAGAGAGGAAGAGCTGGACAGACTGAACTCTTTAGTTGGTGATATATATATATATATATATATATATATATATATATATATATATATATATATATATATATTTGTCTGTCTGTTTCTTTACATCAAACTCTTTCATCAACTTATTCTTTAACTAATTTGCAGGAGTGTGGCATGAATGTGTTGTTTATATCACCTGCTGCAATGAACGGTTATTTTCTAGATGAATGGATTAGTTGTTTGGTCTATAAAACATCAGAAAATGGCGAAAAATCTGGCTCAGTGTTTCCCAAAGCCCAAGATGACGTCCTCAAATGTCTTGTTTTGTCCACAACTCAAAAATATTCTGTTTACTGTCACAGAGGAGAGAAGAAACTATATCACAGTCACATTTAAAAAGCTGGACTGGAGAGAATTTGTACCGCCGTTGATTACGGGAAGGTGTTGACGTAGGTGGAGCGTTCAATGCAGCAGGCTGTGAGGAAGTGAAAATGGAACTCGTGAGCAGAAAAAGTGATGTTTGGCAGCACTTTCAGTCAAAAGAAGGCCATTCAGGTCCAGCTACATGTTCAATCTGCAATGCTGATTAGTCTGGTGGTGGCGAGGACCCTAAACAATACACAACATCACCGCTGTTACAACATCTGGTCTGAAACATCCGGAAGAATACGAGTTGTGCATGAAGGAATCTACAGACAGCAGCCAAAATGCAGCAACTTCAGGTTGGAAGGACAGTCACAGCTAAAAACTGGGAGTAGGATTCGGTATTCGGTTTCAAATTCGGCAGAATCTTAACCAGTGGATTCGGTGCATCTCTAATTACTATCATTAGCACTATAGCTTTAATCGTTGCAGTTCTAATATCTCATATTGTATGTTCTTTAGTCTCGATGTAAAGTCTCAGCACATTTCAACTCTCTTTTCTCCAAACACTGTACAAATACTTGTACAGTTATTTTTCTGTTATGAGGTTTGCTTGCAGTGAGAGCGTTACAGTATTATGCCCTAGGCATAAAACAAAGCTAGAGCAAAGCCATCTTTCTTCTCTGGCCTCTGCTGTGTGAAAGGAGTATCTTATTTTTATAATAAAAGACAACTCAATAAGGTTCTGCTTTTCAGAGCAAGTTGTGTTTCCTCTTTATGTTAGCCGGGTTAGTAACGTCCCCCTCCGTGCAAACTGCTGCAGACAATTGTTTGAATTACATCTTCATCTGTCACATGACAAGATGCAGAAACGTGAGCTGCTGATCCACTCTCTGCCTGCAATGCATTCTCATCAACAGGTTCTTATGATATCATTTGAAAACTGAATCACAACAATATCTCTTATAAAATTACTGCTGCCGGTCATGTGGCGAAGTTTAGCCGACCGATCAAATGACTGTTAGGTTTAGCGGTCATTGCAATTAAATTAGTCTATATCCACGACTTTCCACTTACGGGATTGCTCCGGTGCCACCGGAAATTCTGCTGGATGCCCGTTACCTTCCGCTTTCTTTGTGTTGCCGTTCTAAACTCTGGTGGATTTGTGAGGACTATGGTTAACTGCTCCTCAGATCTCTGCAGGGTAAATCCAGACAGCTAGCTAGACTATCTGTCCAATCTGAGTTTTCTGTTGCACGACTATAACTACTTTTGAACGTACACGTTCCACCAAAACAAGTTCCTTCCCGAGGCTGTTTAGCAGAGGCACCGCGGCTCCGTCCGGAGCTTAGCACCGCCCAAGACAATTGTGATTGGTTTAAAGAAATGCCGATAAACCAGAGCACGTTTTTCTCCCATCCCAAATGCTGTTTGGCCTAGCCAGACCTTCCTCCGCAGCGCTGTGAATGCATTCTCAAACGGCTTAGTACGTTATCGTACGAATTACGGCGACTGCCAAGTTTAGCCAATCAGTCACATGACAGTTAAGTTTAGACACCAAAACGACTAGTTCAAAGTTTGGTTTAAACGTTAGGCCCCCTTAAGTAGTACTCCTGGGACATGAACGCCTGTTTACTGGGGGAAAGCCTTGTGTTTTCTTCTTAACTTCTTCCAGGATATGAACTCCACTCCCCGTCTTGAAAGCTCTGTGTTTTAGGACCCGAACATCCATCCTGACCTCCTCATTATCTTATTGACCAGCAGTCTTTAGTCCCTTTCCGACCGGAGGGATTTTTGCAGTTCCTAGAACATAACATTAACCCTTTTTTTCTCCTGTTCTGACTGGACCAATTTGGGGATTATTAAGTCCCTCTGACCACAGTTCCTGTAACTCTTTCAGCTCCTACTTCAGGGCAGGGTCTTTCCCCTTTTCCACATAGGAACCCTTAGTGACCTCGCAACGTCTGAAACACAAACAGTACATATTCTTCACTGTCTGTCGCCTACGTATGCTAACTCATAAGACAAACATCACGCATTCAACCAGCTAATTGTTAATGCTAGTTAAACGTACCCCTCCCACCAGTTCCTATGGTCACCTGGCCAGTGTGAATTCAAATGGCAAAACAGGTTTTGGAGGAGAGTAGTTAGTAGAACTGTTTAGAAATGGACTGTTCCTATAACTACGTTCCTGTAACTATTTGGACAGAAAGAGGCCAATGTGGGTATACAGTAATAAATATGTGGAATACATATGAATTACAGTGCTTTACTTTTCGTATCTATATGTGCGAATGGTTTGTGATAACAGCTTGATTTCTGCAACTGCTGCTTCATGTATCAGCAAGTTAAGAATTAGTTGTATTTTTTTCAAAAGAGTCAATTTGTTTTACCACACAGTGATAATGTAAAAAGAAAATACATTAATGGGCCAAAAGGTGCAAAATAACAGCAGAATGGTCCTTTAATATTCTGCCCTGAAGTGAAACTACAGGTTTGACAGAATCAGCTCAGTGCGGCTGAGAAGTGTCTCAGTAAATCCAAGGTAATGAATGAATGAATGCTGTTTATCGGTACGGTAACGATGGCAACGGTGGTCATTTCCTGCGGCAGGGTGACGAATGGGGGGGTGGTTTGTTTGATAGGTGCTTTCAAGTATGCACATCAGCATTAATTGCTGTGCAGAGAGAAGACAAAGTGGCTTAATTAACAAAGGCCGCCAATCAGACAACAGGAACATCAACAGTAGGGTGACGTGGGGGGACTGTGACAGGTGTAAACACAGTAGTTGACCCCCTGTTTGTTTAGGTGACCTTTGACCCCTGTTAAATAGACGTTCATTATCCCATTAGTACTGACAGCAGTACATACACAGGTAAGGTCTCTTCATTTACTGCATTTATCGACTACAGTTACTTTAAAATCAGACTCAGAAAAGACTTTATTGCCGCAGTAGTTACCCTACGTGGCTTTTGCATTGGTGATTGGTGTATACATACACAAACAAACATATTAAACATTAATATAAAATAAACAATACATGTTTTCAAACCAAAACGGGGGCAGCAGTGTTTCCAAATGGCTCCGTTTTAGTGGTTAGGCAACACCGGAGTAGTGTGGACGCAAGGCGTAAACGTAGCAAAAGACATTCGATTTTATGATTACAAATTTTCATTTATTTTTTAAAACAGCCTAGAAAACATAACATTTACAACATGAACATATCCCATCCCCCTCCTGACCTCCCCCACTCATCATCACCACTTAAAGGGTAACTACTGTTTTTTTTCAACCCTATGTTCCCATGTTTTTGTGTCTAAGTGACTGATGGGAACAACAATCTTTGACATTGGTCCAGTATTAAGTGAGATCGCTGCAGTCGGCAGCAGAGAAACAAGCTACAATGTAAGTCAATAGGACAATTGTCCAGCTTGTATTTACCTTCACAAAAGTGCTCACAGGCTCAGATTATTATTCTAAGTGTCTGACAACATTATGGAAAGTATTTCTAAGGAGGTCGACCTTTCTGTTAAAGAGTGAGATCCTTTTTTAAATGTAAAAACATCCGCGAAATTGCGTTCACTAAACCCGCCAGACTACATGTAAATAAACAGTAATTTTAGCATCGTAAAATACACTTCATTCAAAGTCGACAGAAACAAAATAAAACTATGAAAAGCCGTTTTGGGTCGTCTTTCCACTTTACCAATCCTCACAACTCTAGTTTTGGTTGAAATAAACACATAGTTTACCGATTTACATGTGAAAATACGTTGGCTCTATACACGCTAAAAATATTGCTTTTTTAAATGGAGTCTGGTGGGTTTAGCACTAGCGACTTCAGAGCTGTTTCTGGTTAAACAGAAAGGTCTCAAAGAGGTTTTAAATGTCTATCTCTGAAGGGATCTTTTCTATAATGTTATCAGACACTTAGAATAATAATCTGAGCCTGTGAGCACTTTTGTGAAGGTAAATACAAGCTGGACAATTGCCCTATTAGCTTACATTGTAGCTTGTTTCTCCGCTGCCGACTGCAGCGATCTCGTTTAACACTGGACCAATGTCAAAGATTGTTGTTCCCATCAGTCACGTAGACACAAAAACATAGGAAAATATCCAGGTTGAAAAAAGCGGTAGTTACCTTAACTAGAAGAAAAGATGACATGACTTAATAGCCCTATTACTCAAGACAATACAATAAAATAACCAAACGGACAATAAACTGTAAACCAAGTAAACATACGTATGTGATAACACCATTAGCATACGCTTCTCCCCATCACATAGCTTCCTATAGGAGCACACCACAAAGCTTAAATATTTCCCCCATTTTCCCGTGTAGACAGTCAACCCTGCAAACCGTCTATCAGTCCCTCCAGAAAAACACGATTTTGCGATCGCATAATTCAATGCAAAATCAGCCAAAGTCTGCATATTTATGCGGGGGCCGCATTTTTTCAATATTTTTAATTGATTTTTTAACATATCCAAACTTTTTTACACACACATACAAAGCACGTTCAGCATCTAAGAAAAACAGATGCAAATGACAGAGACACCAAAAATATAATCAAGTATTTTTACCCGCAACAATCACAAAAAAACTCAGCATTTTTCTGGAAGGACTGGTCTATATGATATTTTCTCCAAATGCTAGGATATCTGTTTTAAAACCAAAATGTAGTAGCGTAGATGTAGCCTCAGACTACATGAAAAGTGCCTGATTTCTCACCTCCACACAGCTGACCAGCACAATACATGTAGTGGGAGTGAATGATGGTTTTTAGGAAAGATAGGCACAGGCGCTCCGTCACATCAGTGCTGTCCAGCTGTGATGTGTAACACTGTTATCAGTACAGGTGATCAGATCAATAGTCTCCAGCAGAGCGATGACAGCTGATAGACGACGCAGATCAATACAGTTAACCAGATGTGACTGTCAGTGAGGATTCTCTCTCTGTCACTCAGAGACACACATAGTGAGGGGTGGCTTACAGTCCAGTCAGTGGTTTTTATTAAGTAATGAACGACTTCGTATGATATTGTCCTGAAAACTCATGAACAACAACTTGTATGATGTCTTAACCCTCATGTTGTCCTCGGGTTAAATTTGACCCGTTTTCAAAGTTCTTTTTATATCAGAAATATGGGACGTTGTAAATAAGTGACTAAAACTTTGGGAAAAGTGTCAAAAATGTTGGAAACAAACAATAAATGGAAACGGCAATAAATGACGAAAAAAACATCAAAAGCACCAGAACAAAGCATCAAAAAGTTGCAAAAAAGCATCAAAAACGCCAGCAAAAGTGACAAAATGTCCAAAAAAAGGAATACAAACATCAGAAAAAGCTATAAAAATTTGGATAAAAAGTGACCAAAACACACACAAAAACGTCAAATATTTAAAAAGCAACAAAGACGTTGAGATAGGGACAACAACAAGTTAGTTTTTTCATGTTTGACGGGAAGACAAACCGGTAAGTTTATCGGTCTTAGATAGATAGATAGATAGATAGATAGATAGATAGATAGACAGGTAGATAGATAGATAGATAGATAGATAGATAGATAGATAGATAGATAGATAGATAGATAAATGTATAGACAGATGGGCAGATAGATAGATAGATAGGTAGATAGATAGATAGGTAGATAGATAGATAGATAGATAGGTAGATAGGTAGATAGATAGATAGATAGATAGATAGATAGATAGATAAATGTATAGACAGATGGGCAGATAGATAGATAGATAGGTAGATAGATAGATAGATAGATAGATAGATAGGTAGATAGATAGATAGGTAGATAGGTAGGTAGATAGATAGATAGATAGATAGATAGATAGGTAGATAGGTAGATAGATAGATAGATAGATAGATAGATAGGTAGGTAGATAGATAGGTAGATAGGTAGGTAGGTAGATTGATTGATTGATTGATTGATTGTCATCAACAAACGCACCCTGTTCCTTTTGCCGGGCAACGAGGGCAAGGAGGGACACCCTGGATCATCTGTAAGGGCGCTGACACACAGAGACGATTATCGGCCGTCATACCGTCTGGCGAGGTCGGTGACTCGAGTCTGTTCGGTGTGTCCCGTGCCGTCGTCCGCCCGAGGAGCCGTCGGCCTTCATTTGGGCCGACCCGACATGTTCAGTCGGAGACAGGGCAGTCGGGACTCGCCCAGAAATGGGGAGCGGATGAGCCTCTCAAAATCTGAGGAAAATCTTTTAAACTGACCTTTGATGATCTGAAATGAAGACAGATTCAGCAACTGCACGGCCTATTTCTCTCTTAAAAGGTTTTCAGAAACACGTTTCGGTGAACTATTTTAGTACAATATGAGATTCCCCCCTTCCAACCCACACGTCCCCACCTTCACACCCCATCGCCCGGACTCACCTGTCTCCAAGTTTGGCATTACCTGTGTTCTTCAATAAATACTCACCTTTTTCGCCACCTACCTTGTCCTGGTCTGCATTTGGGTTCTGTATCTGAGAAATTGTGACAAGGTTAGCACTTTATTGTCCGTAGACACGGAAATGTGTCGTGCAATTCAAGCTCCAACAGTTACAACACAACAACCTAAAGAGAAAAAGCTAAAAACATATAGGCATTTATAAAAAACAAAAAAAACATAAATAATTAAATTGAGGGAGGCCCTGCCCTGCAAGAGTGGTCTTAAATATCCATAAATATATAAGCCTCTTTCTGACCAAGTAGTTACAGGAACGTAGTTATAGGAACAGTCCACTTCTAAACAGTTCTACTAACTACTCTCCCCCAAAACCTGTTTTGCAATTTGCATTCGCACTGGCCAGGTGGCCATAGGAACTGGTGGGAGGGGTAAGGGAGTGACGCAAGCACGGCAACAGTCTTTATAGCGTCGTCACTTGACTTTAGCGCCACATACAACAACAAACCAGCATGGAGCAGGCCATCTGAATGTTCCTGTAGTGCCTTGCCGGGATCCTCATAACGGAGTTTGAACGGCGGCGTTTAAAGACTAGGCTGGAGTACTTAACAGAGAAACACAGAAGAAGAAGGCTGCAGCGTAATATGATCCTAATGAATATGATGGAAGAAGATAGAAGATTAGAGCGCAACAGGCAACAGAAAACGACGGGTACGTTTAACTAGCATTAACAATTAGCTGGTTGAATGCGTGATGTTTGTCTTATGAGTTAGCATACGTAGGCGACAGACAGTGAAGAATATGTACTGTTTGTGTTTCAGACGTTGCGAGGTCACTAAGACCCTGCCCTGAAGTAGGAGCTGAAAGAGTTACAGAAACTGTGGTCAGAGGGACTTAATAATAAATAAATTGGTCCAGTCAGAACAGGAGAAAAAAAGGGTTAACGTTATGTTCTAGGAACTGCAAAAATCCCTCCGGTCGGTGATGAAAGTGGGGGCGAACTATCACTTCTTTGCCCTCCTGTGTTGATTCAGCTGAGATATTGACACAGGACCAAATGAGTGTTTATATTTGTTCTTTCTGCAGTCTGGGACCCTATAGCGCCTCCCGGAGGAGTTGAATTTAGTTGACAAAAGGTGACTGGGAGTCGTGTACAGAGCACCGTGAGGTTACGCTCGTTTTAGTCTCGCATTGCCAGACCTTCCTCCACAGCGCTGCGGAGGAAGGTCTGGCTAGTCCACACAGCATTCTGGGATGGGAGAGAAACGTGCTCTGGTTTATTGGTATTTCTTTAAACCAATCATAACCTGCGGGTCAGAAAGAACAGGAGAGACACTTTGTTTCTCAACAACTGAACAATGCAGCCTTTAAAGCTTTAGTGTGTAACTTTTTGATATTAATGAACGTCCGTTACATTCAAGCCATTGCCAAATGAGTTGCTACAAAGCTAATTAAGACTATCAGCTCCACACAACTCTCTCTGTATCTCTCAGTATGACTATGTTCAGAAGATTGTGGCGTCTGGCGACTTTCCCGTGCAGAAACTACAGTGAAGATAATGACCTCTTCTGAAGAGTCCATCAGGTTTTTTTAATCCTCCGTGTCCTCCTTGGCTACTAGCAACTGTGTGGAGGAGGGGTGGGGGGGGTGGGGTGGGGGGGGGGGGGGGGGGGGGGGGGTGGTGCACGATCATGGAAGGCTTGTATCATGTGGACACAGCTCCTTTAAGTAGTACTCCTGGGACATGAACACCTGTTTCCTGGGTGAAGGTCTTGTGTTTTCCTCTTAACTTCTTCCGGGACATGAACTCTGCCCCCCCCCCCCCCCCCCCCCCGTTGGAAGCCTTGTGCTTTATTGAGCAACCCTCTCAACCTGATCGCAAGTT
>CM042323.1:34870739-34873329 GCA_023566125.1 Zingel zingel | reverse complement strand
AGTCTTTTAAACCATATGATGATATAGGTTGTTTATCCCCCTCTGATACGATCCACAGGAGCATTTTCCGTCCTCATATCTAAACCAGAGAAGTTAACGGTCGCCGTTTTAAACACGTCTTTAACGGTGTGAAGCGTTTGCAGCTTGGTTATGTTTAGGCATTACAGTTTTTCTCAGTCGCTTTGGTGCATTTCTCACATCACTATTTACATTTGCACAACAGTTAATGCAGTTCTCAAAACAATTAGTACAAACTGCAAAACCTAGTTAATAACCTGCAAAAGCGTGTCACTTGCTCAAAATGGATAGCTCATTCCTCAAAAGCAAGTATTCATGTCAATGCAAGTGTCAGTGTCTTCAAGATGAAAAGTCCTGACACCATTGTTTATGAACAAGATAGTCAAATGGCTTTGTCATGTTTTCATTATGACAGTTTATTCTGTAAATGTTTTCCAATGCAAAAAAGTCAGATCTTGGTGACACTACCTGAAAATGCTCAAGACAGCACTATATACTATTTGCACAGCCATTTGAAAAATACAGTAAAGTTACACATTACTGTATTTAGGGAGGTAAATACGTACAAGACACTGAATATGTATGTTTCACATTTTTACTGCATATGCTCTTTGCAATTCTAATTTGTTCACAGCATTGTGCAAAAGAAAACATACACCCTTATTTATAACAAACATAAACTCCCTTTGGGTACAGCTGTGCACAACGGTAAACAATATTGCAGTACATATTTGAACTGAACATACAACATACATAGTACTGTAATCATTCATGAACATCCAGACGTTCCTCTCTGTCTGGCCACATATTTTCATCTACATCACAGCGAATATCATCTCTTGCAATGCAGCGAGGAAAGTATCTCCTCGAGTGGCGACTCCACCCTCTGCAGGACTCTGCTGTGATGTCATCACATGCTGCATCCATGGCCGCTAGCAGGGCCATTTGGGTATGTGGATGCCGGTCATATACCTTCCACCTCCAGGAAGAGAAAAACTCCTCTATTGGATTTAGGAATGGTGAGTAGGGGGGAGATATTCCACCAGCATCCTATTATGTGCTGCAAACCACTGTCTGACGACATCTGAGTGGTGAAAACGCACATTATCCAAAACAACAACGTGCTTGTTCAGATGGGCTCCAGTTAGACCCCCCTCATTCTCAGGGATTATGTCCCTGCAAAGAGTGTCTAAAAAAGTCAGCAGATGTTGTGTGTTGTATGGACCAAGAAGGGGGATATGGGTGAGGACGCCGTTTTCTGAGATGGCGGCACACATAGTAATATTCCCTCCTCGTTGGCCAGGGACATCAGTGGCTGCTCTCTGTCCAATGTGATTCCTTCCACGTCTTCTACCTTTTCCCAGATTGAAACCCGCCTCATCAAGGTATTTGAATGTGTGCAGCGGTTCCCTGGCCTCCAGCTCCAGTACATGCTTTATTACAGAAGAGGTAGTGAGAAAAACTATAACAACTTTTCCTGTGTAACATAATGCATTTTGGACGACATATTGTACAGTATGCACTGTGAATACACATACACAGAACTGTCATGTAAGTGTAGTGCATGACACTACACAAAGTAAACAGTTTACAGCACTGAACATTAGAATATGCATAGAACACATACATGTTTCACCTGTACATACTGGTGACGGAGCTCCTTCACTGTCGCTGTTCCGTTCAAATGGCACATTGTACAATTGTTTCATGCGCATTTCATTCCTCCTGAGCACTCTGTCAATTGTAGCGACTGAAACAGATTCAATATTCCCAAAGACGTTGTCATCCTCTATAACAGCACTTTGTATTTCTCTCAACCTTATGGCATTGTTTGCAATCACCATTGCACAAACGGCTTCCTCTTGTTGCGGAGTAAAAATGCCTCTGCAAGGTTGTCTTGCAATCCTGTGTGGTGCAGAGTAAAATGACAGTAAATATAGCAAATCTTTACTGTAATACTACTGTACACTACAATACACTAAAAGTGTGATGTAGTAATGCTGTACGTCTAAATGTAAAATGTACAGTGACAAGTTATTGTCCCACTGCAAGCTTCATGTATGACACAATGACAGTAGTGCAGTGCAGATTGTTCAGTGCTGAATTACTGTCCATTTATACACACCTGTTCTCCCGACGAAATGTTTGAATAATTGAATTTACAGTGGTTCTCCCAACATTTGGCTGCACCCCACGACCAGCCTCAGCCATTGTGAGGCCGTGATTGACAACATGATCCAGAATTGTAGCCCTGATTTCATCAGGGATCCGCCTATGTACTTGGCCTCTTCTTCCTCTTCCCCTGTTTTGTCCTCTTCCCCTTCCTCCCCGCACCCTCACCCCTCTTCCACGAGGCTGACCTTCCATTTCACAGTATTGTATTGTAGAAATGGAACACACTATGTCCTGCTTGGTTCATATATGCTTGTAAAGTGGGGGTTAATGGGATTCAGCTCTGACAGTGATTGTAGAATGCTTCACACACCCCTTCTCATCAGTGAAAGCTGAGATTCACCTGAGAGAAATTGTTAAATTTAGGAGACATTTTCAGGAAAAAAAAAAGATTGAAAAA
>CM042323.1:34710739-34865739 GCA_023566125.1 Zingel zingel | reverse complement strand
CTTGTGTGAAGGGAAGGGGGAATGGGAGAGAGAGAGAGAAAAAAAAAAAACATACACAGGAACACAAAAAACTTGAACCGTAAGAATTTTCCATCTTAAATGTGAGCTGAAATGTACCTTATGTTGTATCTATTGACCTAAAGCTGAGCCAAACAGTACCAATGTTTATTTATAGTCCGAACAATCCGCTAAAAGGTATTTTACTCAGAGGAAGCTGGCTTTCACCGTCTCTCCCAGATGCCTTGAATGCAGCATGAGCCACAGCTGGACGAGGTGCGAGGCGGGCATGATGGGAGATGGAGGCCCTTCTGCCTGCGGCCGTGTTAGAGCACAAGACTGTAGTCTGATTCCCACGGGCGCTCATTAGAGAGCTGCCACTCACAAAATCACAACTGCCGGCAGCCAATGAGACGCTGCCCCGCAACCCACACAGGTCCCGCCTACACACGACACCGCCGCCGACGCTAACGCGCTCGCTAACGCGCTCGCTAACGCGCTCGCTAACGGTGCTAAAACACACACACCTCCAGAGCTGTGAGCTGTTTCTGCTCAGAGTTCGGCCTCCAGGTGCTAATCTGGTTTGTCAGCAAGGTAGGAAATAAATAAAATCCAAATATTACCGACAGACAGTGTGGACATCATCTCTAATGGAGGAGAGTCTTCCTCAGTGCAGGACTGGAAACAGACATAATGCAGCAGCTCCGCTCGTGTCTGCACACACAACTACATCTTAATGTTCTGTCTCCTACGAGCTGCTACACCTCCATCACGGACGATTACTGCAGAGCAGAGAAGCTCAAGATCCATCAAAAGGTATAAAAAACACTTTCCAGCAGCTCCAAAGCTGCCTGATGCACACTATTCTACTGAACAGCTGCCACAAAATACCATTTTACATGAGTAATGCAGAACAGAAATAACCTCAAGTACAAGACATAAAGCATGAATAAATGCCCCGAGCACAAACCAGACGTGGCGTACACGGACAGAAGGAGTACGTAGTCTGGTACATCAGCCGGGATGTGCCAATTGCCACGCAGTGACTGTATGCAGCTTTTTAAAGTCTTGTCGTCACAGGTTGCCAGGTTTGGTAACCTGTGTTAACCGTCCATATTTAGCACTGTTGTTCTAAATGACGCTTAACTGTCCTTAAAAATCACGATGTGTCCTTTTTAAATTGCTGTTCCTACTAGGGATGTGCGTGATTAGCCGACTAGTGGGTCAAACCTTTGCTAGTCAGGAATTCTAGTTGTATAGACCTACTTTTAAATTATTATTATTATTATATTGGTGACCATGCCGCCCTACCCTCCCTCGCTCCAGCGGAGCCTCGTCCTTCCCTCTGGTCTTCGGCTTGGGATCAGCCTCCTGCTACAGCAGCAGCGACTCTCCTGACTCACTTTTAACCCGTTGCGTTCTGCCACAACCTCCTCTTTCCGAAATAGCGGCTGGGTTCAGCATTGATTGGCCAGCAGCACACGGAAACTAGCTTACTGACCTGGACACAATCAAATCACACCTCTTCAGATTAGCTTTCCATATACAATAGTCTTACATTTCTCACCTGATAGTTACTGATTTTATTGGTTTTAATATGCTTGTTTTATGTGTTGTTTTATTGCTTATCTGTTTTTAATGTGCTATATGTGCTGGTTTTACTGTAAAGTGTCTTTGAGTACCATGTAAAGCGCTATATAAATAAAATGTATTATTAAAAAATGTATTATTACTAGCTAGCTACCTGGCTAGGACGTATGCTACAGACTAAAGCTAGAAACCTAGCGTGCTATGACTCAAGGAAGCGGGCTAACACCAGCTATGGTTTTTTTTGGCAATGCCAAACCATGACTCTTCATAGTCGACAGTCCCTGCTGGCGTTTCATTAAATATTAACACACAAGCCGGGTTCGTGAGGCGCCTGGAGGGGACATCTTGATTTCGGCGACATTTAATATAGCCTACGAAGCCGCAGGCAGCACGTCGACTCGGGGACGGAGGTCTCTGGTCGGGCAGTGGTCCAGACTAGGTTGGTCATTATTTTTTCTGAGATTGATTCATTGTTGCCTCCGTTTCTGTTGCACGGAGCAAAGTGGTGACTGTTCCATTTGCACCATTTTCACCTTTAAATTTAGCCTTTTCTCGGTTGTCTGCTGCAGAACCAGGCTGCCTGTTTTCAGTCTTTATGCTAGCTTTCCTGAATCACTGTGTCCAAAATGATGATGAACTCTCCCTATAAAAGAATTTTCCAGCTCTGTCTGGGCGGGCCGCAGACTCTTATTTTGGGATGAGAAATGATGCTGATATCCTGCCTGAGGGGTGAAATTGATGGTGTGATGAGGGGAGAGGAGAGCGAATTTGAGGGAAATAGAGAGCGGGAGGAGAGGTCAGAACTCCTTTCATCTCTTCATCCTGACTTCAAAGGCGACATCGATGCGGCTTTGATTCCATCAGCACCTCCTGTCTGAGGGAGAAGAAACAGGTGGAGAAGGAGGGGGTCGTATCCACCGCATATTGACTCCTGATGCCTTTCTATATTGTCAATTTTATGCATAAATGACTTAGCGATGACATTTCCTTATATCATTTGCAGATGATGCTAATCTTACGTCGTCAAACGTCGACTTTGTATCTCTAAATAGAGTGTGTAAATAAGGAAATGTCAGCTTTCAATGTAAAAGAAAATGTAAGGTCATGATCCTTTGCCACAAAAACAAATCCTATTTCAAGGATGAAGCTAAAATATTCAGGAATGGAACGGAAATCCACCAAGTACGGCATACTAAAATCTCAGGAATTATTGTAGATGAATGAAAGGTTAAATTGAATAAAAACATATTGAACATGTACGCAAGAGGTGTATAAAGATGCTTGGTATATTAAGAAAGGTTTGTTTTTTTATACATTCTTATTTAACGGTTTATTATAGCGTAATTTCCCTTTTATCAACTACTGTAATTGTCAGGATGGTGCAGATTTGGACCCAAATTGCTGAAAAGACGACGAGGAGGCAGCAGTGGGTATGATGATAACAAAGGTGATAATCCAAGAAACAGGAACACAAAAACCCAGTTTACGTAACGGAACGGTGTCCACACTCTGACACTTTTTAGCTAACGTTCTAGCAAAAATATCTGTTCAAATACGAATATAAATCATCTTGAAATGTCAGTTAATTTAAGGCTGTCAAACTAAAGTGTAACTTCCTACCTTCTAACGGTAGGCTATACCGTTTTAAGTTTTTACTTTAACTGTATTTTAACAAAAGTTGGCAACAGGAAGCTAAAACGTTCAGTACACTAGTCGTTCCCAACCTGGCGCGCGCAAATGTGACGTCATGGGAGCGCCATAAGTATTTATACTCTCGTTGGTCGTTGCAGTCTTCTCCTGAACAGAGGTGGCGCTAATGAGGAAAGGCTACCGACTTTGCTATTTCTACGGACTAGAAGAAGAAGAAAAAGGTAAACAACGGCAGAACTGGCAGCAGCATTGCCATCAATGCTTTGATTTGATTCGATGACCTACTTCGTCGGATCAAGCCTTTCATTCTCCGTAAAAGAACTCCTCTTAACCCAGTAAGTTTACAAGAGAGTCCTGGCGTCAGGTTGCCCAGGAGCTCGTTCAGGCTTCCTGTTTCTGCCCTCTGGTTGCGCACTGAAAACCCTGGTGCGCCAGCGACATCTACGTCATTTGACATCACACTCGAGCTACTGTAAAACGGCTTTAACACCGCTGAATTAGCCGTGTACTTCCCCTTGGCCATACTCTGACACCCGCGTCTCCCTGCTGTAAAAACTCACTGGGCGCTGCTGGTTTTTTTTGGGGCATTAAACATTTTAACAAGTCGCCCAAATTAACATCAGTGATGTCAACACATCCGGGACAGTACTTCTGTTCTTCACAATAAAAGACATGCTTAAATAACTCCAAATGATGCAGTAAAAGCTCCTTAAAGTCCACTTTGAAAGTTAAGTTATCCCGCCACATGAGCGTCGCCCAAGCATTCTTACAGCTTTCTCTCATCAAAGTCACTTTCGTACACTAACTAGACATTAGCTGTGACCCCAAATAGTCGAATCTTCGATGCTTGGATCGAAGGAGCCTGATTCGACTGCTAATCTCGCAGTTGAATCTTCGCAGAGGCGTTATGAGGATTATGCCATTTTGGTTATATAGGGGTGCTCAATGTCATATATAACTACCTGTTTTCTCCCAGTAAGTTAATATACAGCCTATTATGTTCTGTAAATAAAAATGTGAAGAAAGAAGATTTAAATAAATATTTGTAAAGTGCGTGAATAAAGAAAAGAAAAACGTGAAAAATGTCGAAAAAAAAAGTGATAAAAAGCTGTAGAAAATTTTTACAAAAACCCTCGGAAGAAACAACAAAAAAGTGCCAAAAAGCACAGAATTTATTGGTTTATTGTGAATTTAAAAAAAGTGTTGAAAAAAACCCAACAAAAACGTCGGGAAAAGCGCCAAATGTTGATGGTTGATGGGAAGACAACACAAGGGTTAAGTATGATGACAAAGTGACACCACACAAAGAAAGCACACAGACTACATAGACAAGGCAACGAGGGCAGTAACGAGAAACAGGTGGCATGAGGGTAGATGAACAGGTGAAAGACATCGGACAATCACAAAGGCGGGAAAACACACTAACGCTAGGTTTCCACACAGCGAAACACCAAGAAAATTTCGGCCAGCAAATATTGCCTCGGGGTCGTGGTCGCGAAAACATCGCGAAAACAGAACACCGGCTGCTAGGCAGCTAGCAGAGAGGGTTGAAGCTAGGTAGCATAGGTAGCTAGCAGGTAGTTTTCTAGCAAGCTATCGTTGCCATTGTAGCTTGTGAAATCCGTGTTGATACAAGCATCAATGTTTGCCAACAAAACATGTAATCAAACAAATGCACAAGTAGCCTAGCTGCCTGGCTAGGCTTACAATGAAATCCAATGTCCGAACATGCTAGCGATTAGCCTGTTGGCTAGCTGAAAAGTTTGAGTGTTTGAACTAACTTATACAGTGGTCTATTAAGTGGTGTGTGTGCCCTGACTAAGTTTGTGTGTCATATAAATCACAATTTGTGTTGATACAAGTACCAATGTTTGTGTAGAAACATGTTAATCACATACAAATGTTCATGATACAGTGCTGATAACCTCCGCCATCTTGGTCAGACTTTTTTTGTAACTCCCGCCTCCAAACAAACACACGCTGACCTGATTGCTTCTCGAGTGGTCCTCATTTGAATAAAGTTAAACTTTTGTCAACTTTGTTTGGCTTGCCTCGGTGATTCGCTCTCATCTCGCCCAATCAGGGCGATTTTCGTCTCCATTCAACCTCAATGAGAGCGAAGCGAAATTTCGCTGTGTGGAACCCTACCGTAAGGCAGGAAGTCAACCAAGACATGACACAGGAGAAACAGAGACTACAAAATAAAACAGGAAACTAAAGCATGAACATACACAAGGATGGAACTGGGTAAAACAAAACAGAGAACCACGGAAACAGAATGAGAACAATTAGAGCTTGTTTATAGATCTCAACGTTTCCAACCGCACTTGAAGGCAGCTTCATTTCCCGGAGAAAGAAAAGAGGCGGAGGGACTGAGAAAACAGCTGTTCCACAAACTCCCGGGCAGTTCAGAGCTCGTGTTTGGTGTTTTAAAACTATCCTGTGGCAGCAATGGAGGCAGTGATGTTGCCTGTTTCCTGTACGGGACTCTTAACACCGTCTCAAAACACACCGACAAGTCTGATCTCTGGTGACATGACTGGACACCGCAGCGTGACGTAGGGTTGCGTTTCTTCAAAAATGTAATCTGTCTCAACTTTTAGCTGCAGGCCGCTGCACATTTTTTCGTCTCTACCCTACAGCCCCCACCGCTGCACCCTAAACACACTAACCCCATTCAAAATGAATCGAATGACCGCACCGTCTGACGGCTGACGCAGGCAGTCTGAATGCAGGCTGGAACGCAGCGTAAGCGGCGCATATTGCAACGTAGCGCATTTATTTTTATTTCGGCACGCATGTTATCCAATTTGTCCGGCTACACCGGGCACGTAGTGTCCGCGTTGGCCCGCGCACTGCAGCGATAGTTTCAGCGTCTCCTCTATTTCTATATGTGAAGCCAGGCAGGTAATCACATACAAGAAGACCACAGCCTATGGCGTAGAAATACGCGTCCGGTATGAATGGCCAGGCGCATAATCAGGCACATATCCACGCTACGCAACACTTATGCATGTAGTGTGTTCCAGCTGTTATAATTCGTCACTTTACATCCTGCTTTGCTCCGTCATAACTACACAACGGCCACTAGAGGGCGCCGCCACTCTAAACGTCAATATGAGACGTAATTGCTGTTCATACAATCAATCGGCGTTTTTGGGGAGAGTACAGTCTCATTTATCCAGCCTTGCTCACAAATTGCTTTCAAACATCTTGCTGGTTGTGCTAATGAAAAATAAGCTCTTATCATCTTAAGACTGATGTGGTTAAAGGAAGGTTTTGCATTGTCAGAAAGCTGCTCTCGGCTTTCACTTCATTTCATAAAGATAATTAGCAAGAAACATCCCGCAGTCTGAAATGTAAAACAAAGACTCAGAGTCCTTGGAAGAGTGAAAAATGTAATATTTTCTTTTGAAGTTGATAATTCAGAGACAGACGTAATTTCTGAAGACTCAAACTTTATGAATATATTAAGTTCAATCAGGAGAGACTTCATTAGCAAATATGAACATATTTATTGTATCGACCAACACAAAATGGGAATTGTATAATCTCTGGAGATTGAACGCCATCAAAACCATAGGTTATGTCATAAAGGGTAGATGAACCCAAACATATCCCCCGATGGAGTCCAGACACTGGTGGTGGTGATGAAAGTGCACAGGAACCTATTGAGAGCCAAAGAAGTGGGCGAGACTTCCGGTGGTTGAAGGGGAGGAGGCGGGACATACTCTATTCCTGAAACGACAACTGACAACCGCAGAGGAGAGAGCAGATTTAAAAACAGGATGACACGCTGTGATAGGCCCGTGACAAATGCCCGACTCTGATTGGTTTAACTAACGACACAGCTGAATCTGATTGACTACTGACAAGTGACATGCCAAAAAACAGCTGATCAACTAGGAGTGACGAAAAAGGAATATTAAGTCTTCCTGTAAGAACTTACGCTGAGCTACATTAGAACACTAGTCATGTTTCCATCCACGTATTTTAATGTGCATTTTGAAGTATTGCATTAGAAAATGTTGATGGAAACAGAAAAATCTGAGAAAAAAAACGTACTTTTTCGAAAAAGAGTTAATGTGCAAAATGGGAGATGGAAACAGCTTTGCCGAATAAGTTGTGACGTAGCGAACTTGTAACTCACATGACTATAGTCCCGGTATCCATCGGATGGGGGAAGCATCGGTGGTCCCATCCAGTGCGCCGTTGTGGCACTAGCTGCGTAGTGGAGTTATGGTGCGCTGTAGCCTGGGCCTCAGCCACGTCGGGTAAATTGACGAACTGGTTCAACAGCTTGAATCGTACGGCCCTGCACACCACGTATACACAGCGGTGGACGGTTATCTCGCTGACACCAAATGTCTCTGCCACAATCCTATATCCTGCACAGGTGGCCAACTTGTCCAATGCTACCTCTCTCCATTTAGCCGAAGAACTTAGCTTCTAAACTCTTTGATTTACTAAGCCGGTTTGTAATCTACAACCACGCGTAACGTCAACTTGTGATGAAACTACGGTTTGCGTAGTCTAGTTTATTCACTCTAAACCAGTTGATTGAAACATTATTAATTCATATTTTCTATTTTTTCTGTTTTGCAACATTTTAAAAGTTTGCTTAAAATTCGTTTGATAATTAGATGGAAACAAGTGTAACTTTATGACACATGTAACTAAATAAAGTTCATCTGTCATACAGCAGGTAGATCATACAAACACTTAGTTACTTAGTTATTATTAGTATTACTACTTTTACTTAAATAACTGATCTAAGTACTTTTCCCACCGCTGTTTATATTAATGCTACGGTTTGCAGGGAAGTTGAGGACCCAAATGCAGAGAACAGGCAGGCAGGAGAAATTGACGTTGAAAATGTAATTAACAAAACACAAAAGAAACCAAGGGAGTCCAGAGCTTAGCTGACACGGAGAAAACACGACGGAACAAACACACGCGTAACATGAACGATCTGACACAGGATAAGGGGAACACAAAGACTAAATACAGAGGGTAACGAGGTAACAAGAGGCAGGTGACACAAGGGCTGGGAAACAGGTGGAAAACATCAGGCAATCACAGGAACGGGAAAACACAGGGAGTAGAACTAGACACGACAAGACAGAAAACCAGACTATCAAAATAAAACAGGAAACAGAACAAAATTCAGAACCGAAACAGACTACCAAAATAAGAAAACACACCAACCCATAACAATTAAATAATATGTTCCTCTAGTGAAGTTATTCAAAACAGATGTCTGCACACACCCAGATGGATGGCTGAATGGACAGATACTTGTTTATGAACAGGACTTACTGTAAAAAGTGTTTACTGAAGTTACAACCCCACACAATCCAGTGACGTCTAATACTTTTATAATCTAACAAAACTACATGACAGAATTCAGAAGTCGAGACAAAAACAAATTCACAAAAACAACTTGGAAAAAAAACCACCAATACCAAATGCTAACGGAAGCTAATGCGTTAATGTAAAATATATAGGTTAACAACCGCATTAATGTAAGTATGGTAATATGACGAGTAATCCAAACACAAGTATTTATGGATTTGGTGTCGGCGTAATCCTCCGTTACAGACAGATGTTGAACCCAACCCCCACCCCCACCCCCATCCCAACATGTTCATGTATTTAATCCATGTTTTAGGGTCCTGGCTGAACTCTCCAACACTTTATTTCCATCCGGATCTATCGGACAACTCGGCTGACGCTCAGAACTTCTTTACTCAAATTTAACTGTGCGACCTGTAAAACAAGAAGTTGTCCTTTCGAAAAAGTATTGAAGTATTGAATTCGGTACCCGGCCCTACCCACGACATTATAAACTAAACTGAACTAACATTGTTGCGACCTACCTGCAAATTTCTTACATATACACACACACACACACACACACACACACACACACACACATATACATATATATATATATATATATACACACACACACTACCGGTCAAAAGTTTGGGGAAATGTCCATTCCACTCCATTCCAGACAGAATACCAGCTGAGATCAGTTGCACTGTTGTTTTAATCAGGGCAGCAGTTCTCAGATTACATTATGTGTTTACATAATTGCAAAAGGCTTCTCGACTGGTGGAGACAGAAGTAGCTGAAGAAACGCTGGAAAGCCATGCTTTTTTCTAAACGTCATACCCAAATTAAAAGTGGTACAGCTCCCATATACTCTGACCCTCTGGGGTGAGTCTGATATCGTTGGAAAGGTGATTGATGGGGGTGTGTTTGTGTATTTGTGAAGGGTTGTATTTTGTAGTTTTTTGGCTTTTTTCTTTGCACTTTTCAAATGGAAATAAAAAAAAAACACAGACATATCTGTAGAAAAGAAATCATATAAAATCCATTTTTGAGTCTTTTGGCTTCTGGACTTTTTCTGTTGTAAGCTGAATCATGTGGCTAATGCCATGTGATGTCTGTCACCTGTCAGATGTGTTTACAGCAGTGGATTCTAATCATTTTACAGATGTAGGACTTGGATGGAAATAAAAAAGCCTCCATTCTAGCCTCTGTAACTCTGTGTCAGTAAGACCTAGAATCACCCCGACACTGGGAACAACAACTAGAGAGAGTGTTACCTTTCCAATGATATCAGGCTCACCAGAGTGTCAGAGTGTCAGAGTATATGGGAGCTGTACCACTTTTAATTTGGGTATGACGTTTAGAAAAAAGCATGGCTTTCAAGCGTTTCTTCAGCCACTTCTGTCTACAACAGTCGAGAACCCTTTTGCAATTATGTAAACACATAATGTAATCTGAGAACTCCTGCCCTGATTAAAACAACAATGCAACTGATCTCAGCTGGTATTCTGTCTGGAATGGACATTTCTAAGTGACCCCAAACTTTTGATAGTACAGTGTGTGTGTGTGTGTGTGTGTGTGTGTGTGTGTGTGTATATATATATATATATATATATATATATATATATATATATATATATATATATATATATATATATATGTGTGTGTGTGTATTTTGGGCTTCCCCTGTGTGGTGTTCAACATAAGAACTCCGTGAGTTGTGGGTACGTCCCGCGGGGAACAGCGTGCGGTGCTGCAGGAGTTTGGAAAAGTGAAGGCTTATAAAAGTTTGAGCGAGCCCTGCAGCAGTCCTGAACTATCTCACACTGATCTCTCAGTGTGTGAAGGTGGACACTGGGACCATACCTGCTGAAACATTCTACACTTTGGAAAAGTTGTTGAAAATGTATGGAAACGTACCCACTGACCTCCCAAGTATCAGAATCAGAATCAGATTTATTGGCCAAGTATACTTACATACACAAGGAATTTGACTTCGGTACATTCAACAAATAGACATGTAGTAGTAAACATAGACAAATAGTAATATAGACACATACTGTACAATAGAGACAACAATATACATATAGGCACATATCAACATAATATACAACAATACAAATATACAAATAACACATAATATCAAGACAAGTACAAGTCATAGTAAAAAAAAAGTAAAAATGAATGTTATGTTAATGATGATATTATAGCATTTATCAGAGGATCACGCAAGAACCACAGGATCACATTTTACACGAGTAAGTAAATGCGTTTGTGTTCTGACTATCGGCGGACCGAACCAAAGTATTAACCGTCACACTACCAACTTTGCATTCATACTGCCTTCTTTAAGTGGTGAGTCAATATGAACGATTAAAAGTCATAAATCCATCGTAACCTTTCATTTAATTTACCTTGAACGGTAGCTGGATTCTCGCGATATCGCATATCACACGATAAATCCATCTTGTCAAGCTCCAAGTAATTGCGTTTGTGTCCGAACAGCAACAGGCCGAACCAATCGGCGTCCGGTGAGGAGATACCGGCAGCTACTGCCGTGGTTTAGGTGTGTGTGACGGCCACTACTGTTGGTTTAAAACAACAACGGCGGACGTGATAGACAGACGGTTTCTCAGATGATTCTTTGCAACAAACCATCTGGTGCCTCAGGTTACAGCGAAAACACACCGGACGCAGAAGTGCCGTGAACGCAGTGAAGCGGAGCTTTTTTTATGTAGTTCAGCGCCCATGTCTTCCAATCTGTCTGTTACGTACCAGCTCTAATCAGGCTGCAGCAATCGTTTCAGCGTCTCCTCTATTTCTTCCGCGAGCCGCGAGCGAATGTGTCAAGCCAGGCAGGTAATCACATAAAGGAAGGCCACAGTGCAGCCGGATACTTTACAAAATAAAACAAATTTCAAAAGAAAATGCTCAGGTTTATGGTTATTTTGGCTGTCTTGACTTCTCAGCAAGACAGGCAATCAGGCGATCAGGCACACGGCGAGAGAGGCCGAGGGACGGACAGAGAGACACACACACACACACACACACACAGGGAGAGAGAGAGAGAGAGAGAGAGAGAGCGAGAGAGAGAGAGAGAGAGAGAGAGAGAGAGAGAGAGAGAGACGTTCTGTAGAGTAGAGAGAAGGATCGCTTTGTGACCGGCGCGAAGAAATGCACGGCTGGTTTGAACAGCCAGGCGCACGATCCTAGGGTTGGGTACGTAGGAATCATGCCGGATTAGAATGTAAATTTCAGTTCCTCATTTCGGTTCCACTTAATGTGTGGACTGAAATATTTTACCTCTGTCGCTCCGAAACGAACGTAAAAATATCCCCCTTTCTCTGTAGTCTACCGTTAGCTAGCTACCGTAAATGTAGGCTACTTTTAAAATGCCATATTTTCCCTCTGGGCTCACCACAACGGACGTAAAAGCATATTACGGCTACCACATCTATAAAAGAGCCTTTCTTTGAGGTCATTTTCAGTTTTTCAAGAATAGGTTTAGGAATCGGAATCGTTTTAAAAGTACCGGTTCGGCATCGGAATCGTCAAAATCCAAACGGTACCCAACCCTAGCTTCGCCTGCGGTGTGTTTCCGGCATTGATGGCGCAAGAGCGTTCAAACGTAGGGAGCACAGCAAAGAATGATCTTCCTATAGTGCAATTGGTTTTGTCTGAGCGACACTTTTGAGGCGAATGTTTCCATCATGGAATAAACAAAAAGCTTGCACACTGCCGGGCTCCAATATCGACTTAGTGTGCAAGCTTTTTATTTGTTTATTTCAGGATGTGCTCACTTTTGGCTCAGCAGCTGCCCTCTCTGGTTTGGATGAGCGTTCATACTCCTACTCAAATATTTCCAAAAGCACATTTGTGCACGGCTGTTGCATAATTATGAAGTGTTGTTTCAGTCTTTCTGTCTTACTGTGTGTCAGAAAAAAGCATATTTACTGGGTACTCTTTAATACTCATAGTGGAATACTTCGAATACACTTTAATACCTTAACAGAAAACAGAAAAAAAGGGTTGTGCTCTCAGCGCTTTCAAACTGACTCCACTTTAGTCAGATGTATAGCTCCATTATTGAATTATTTAAAGGGGCCCTGTGTACTTGAGCTCTAACAGATTTGTTGTGTGCATTTCTTCCCTCGTTTTTTATTTATTCATTTTTTTAAGATAATTTTTTGGGCACTTTAGGCTTTTATTTTTATAGGACAGCTGAAGGCATGAAAGGGGAGAGAGAGAGAGAGAGAGAGAGAGAGAGAGAGAGAGAGAGAGGGGGGGGGGGGGAATGACATGCAGCAAAGGGCCGCAGGTCGGAGTCGAACCCGTGGCCGCTGCGTCTAGGGGTGAAAAGCCCGGTCTCACGGCAGTTCGTGCAAATCTCACGTTATTTTTAATCATGGGCACGTTTCCCTCGTTTTTTACGTGGTGGCCAGCACGAAAATGTGAAGTAATGTATTTCAATGGGAAGCATATTTCGTGGCCACAGCACGAAAATGGTAGGGAGTAGTATAAAGAGCCGAAAATGGTGGATGGGTCAAACAACACCGGACTTTCACCGGTTTCCCGTAGTCTTCCTAATCATAACCGTCCTGTTATTGTCGTGCGTCCCCAGCGGCCGTCTCACGGCGTGAGGCGCCTTTTCCCTGTAGCGTTTTTCCTAAACCCAACCTCCGCCATCTCGTTATTGTTGCGCATCCCCCACCGTCTCACGGCCGCCTCCCGGTATATGGGGCGTCCTTTTCAGGCAGTCTCCCGGTAAAAAAAAGAGAAAAACATGCCCATGAACAAGTAAAAATAATGTGACATTTACACGTAAAAAACGAGGAAAACGTGCCCGTGAACACGTATCAATAGATTAAAAATAACGTGACATTTACACGAACTGCCGTGAGACTGGGTTGGGGTGAACCTCTATATATATATATATATATATATATATATATATATATATATATATATATATATATATATATATATATATATATATGGGCCAGCGCGCTACCAGGTGAACTACCCAGGCAGCATCTTTCCTCGTTTTTAAGTATTTTAAATCCAGAATTGTTTTAGTTTTGTTAATTGTCACTGTTAAAAAGTATTCAGCCATATGTGTAGAGTAGTGCAGTCATTCCCAAACTGTGGTCCTTTAGTGTACTGCAGGTGGTCCGTGGAAAAGCAAAATAAAATATAAAATAATAGTTTTGTAACCTTTATATTAAGAATATGTATATTGTCTAGTAAATAAATAAATTAAATATGTGGCAGTAAACTTTCTTTTAACGAGCCGGTTGTACTGAAGCGATGACCAGTTATAGTTTTAGTGCTGGTAGGCCTATTAAGAGGTTCAGATTAATTCAGGTAGGACTGTGTGTAGACATATTTTATTATGTGTATTATGAGGTAGTCCGCGAAAATTCTTGATTACAAACAGTGGTCCACACACACAAAAAGTTTGAAAACCCCTGATGTAGTGGAAACAAGTATCGAGAAAAGAGATGATTTATCATTTTATGAATGATAAATGGATTGTTTATGTCCATGTTTAGTTTGCAGTTCTTTTCTGACTTTGCTGAAGCGTTGCTGCACATCATGGCGTGTAACCACTGCCTGCTGGTCGGTGTAATCCCCACACTAAGTGTTACCTTTTAATAAAAAAATTTTAAACCAGAGAACATGATTTGCATAATCTTCTCGGTTCCTCAGATGTAGTGGAACACGGACAGCAACACAAAAGGGATATTATTTCCTAGTTGTGTTCAAATTTCTCTTTAGTTCCCAAAACTTTCTTGAAAAAGTTCCGCAAGACTCCGCGTGACCCATCTCGCCAGAGTAACCTACGCATCGCTAGGCACCTTAAACGTGAATTATACTAGACGCATCCAAGGTGGTGCGCGCCATCGTGACGTCAAAATGACGTAATATCCTGCGCCCAGCTGTCGCACACGGCTCTTTTTTTTCAGCGGCGCGCGACAAAGCGGAAACGAACGGGTTTGCCGACAACCGGATGCCAGGACTCCCACAGTGACTGCAAGTCTCTCTTGTAAACTTCCTGGGTTAAGATGAGTTCTTTTATGGCGAATGAAAGGCTTGATCTGACGAAGTAGGTCATCCAATCAAATCGAAGCATTGACAGCAATGCTGCTGCCAGTTCTGCCGTTGTTTACTTTTTTCTTCTTCTTCCAGTCCGTAAAGAGAGCAATGTCGGTAGCCTTTGCTCATTAGCTCCACCGCTGTTCAGGAGAAGACTGCAACTAGTGTCGCGAGCACCAGCGCGGGTATAAATAGTCACGGCAATTTCATGACGTCACATTTGTACGCGCAAGCTTGGCTGCTATTACTGTTAAACACGCTTTAAGGTGGAAGTCCGAGGTGTTAAAAGGTGTCAGCTCTTCTGGTATTTTCTCTGCTGCTCGTAGTTCTCTAGTTCTTCTCCAACCTTTTAGAAAGAGAGCGAGTTCCAGTAGAACATAATGTTAAGGAAACGGTGGAAATCAAACACGACGAAGACTGAGGGTGAGGGGGCGGGACCTTTCAGGTTAGCGTTGTGAACTTTTAATCTCGGGGCGCGCTGAGCTTGTTGTCTGCTGTCCGTAATGACAGCTGCAGCGCAGAGGTGAGCCACTCCGTTTCTGCGGGTCGGCAGAAAACCTCCTCACATTTACAGTGTTTGACCCCTGACCTCATGGTTGCTCTGAGCTGCAGCGCCTCGGATCATCAGATGAAGATCTTGGTCCGAGTCTCATTACTGTGGCGACCCCGAGGCCGTGACTGAGGAGGCAGGGCCTAAGGGAACGCACGGCTCAGCTCGGCCCGGCCTGGCTTGGCTCGACCGCTGCATGTTCCTCCATCTCGCCTCTGAATGGATACATAATTAGCTCTGCTTCCTCCTCGCCGTTTACTCCCACACAGGGTTAAAGCCGCCTCTTCTGACCTCGCTCGGCAGGAGAAAAAGAAAAACAGGACTGCAGCCGGAGATGCATTCAAGGAAGACTGTGAAATATCATCCCTCCTCCCTCACAGCTGACCCTGGTGGAAACGGACATGCTGCGATTCACAGAAAACACAGGCGAGAGGGCACACAGGACTCGAGCAGAGGAAGAATTTGGAGCGTTTCAGACGGATGTGGGTGGAAAAGCACCGCTTCGCCAAAACACCAGAACGTTTTTCCTTCAGAGATCTGATTGGCCGCCCGTCTCTCCCGCTGTCACTGAACTGACTTTTCATAAAGTCTTTCATAATGCCTGCATGGTACTTCAGGTCATTCATGGGTTAAACTACAGATTGTGTGGGCTTGTCTCAATGACACAAGGGGAAAAACATCTAATCATCACTGGCAGTGAAGTGCTCGAGCCTGAGTGTGTGCAGGGAACCGCAGATCTGGAACGAGCTTGATGAAAGCTTGAAATTGTTGCATTCTGTCTCCATCTTCAAGGAAAATCTGAAGGAAAAACTGCTTATGCTATATGATTGTTGGTTGATTATTCATTAAGTGGTATACTTGGTACTAGGGTTGTCTGTATTTTGTGGTATGTAGACATATTTCTATAAACTAGATGTGTTATTCTCAGTATAAAAGTTTATAATATATGTGCGTTGTGTGTAGTCATGAGATGTTCACTCGTACACACAAATGGTTAGCTTAAGCTTTGATTACATTATGGTTCAGGAATGTGAAGTGTATGTTAGAAACTGTTTTTTAGTACCAGACTAAAAGAGGTGGAAAGGCAGGGGGGGTGGTGGCTCTTGGGTCTGTGTGTGTGTGTGTGTGTGTGTGTGTGTGTGTGTGTGTGTGTGTGTGTGTGTGTGTGTGAACTAGAGGGTGACAATTTTTCGGTAAGGGAGTCAATTTCACTGTTGGTAATGTGATAGGGACAGAATAGAGCATAGCAATCAATGGGAGCGGGACGGAGAAATGTGTGCTTTGAGTGTGAGAAGACCTCCGTTAGGAATTACGTAATGAAATTGTCTATGCCTGCAGGTAATGCATGTATAGTGCAGCCTAAATTTCCAAGGCAACCTCAGTGATTTGACCGCGATTAACCAAACGCACACACGTGATATCAACTGGCTAGTTATCCTCCAGACAACGATGGACAACGTCTCTTTTTCTTTCTCTCTTTTCCACCGGGATGCGTGCGAGGCTGCTCGCGGTGTGAAGTGCGTGTCCGCGACAGAGTCTGATAACTTTAGACAATATAGGGAACGAAACGGGAGTCTTTCTCTTGGGGGGGCAGTCACGTGATCAGGATCTGACGGGAGTATTTTCGTGGGCTCGGGATGGGAGGGGAATGACAATTGATTGCCGGGTCACCCTCTAATGTGAACTGAAGAAATCTGCCTGGAGACTAAGATGAAGAGATTAGGGATATGGTGAGGCGGGGTTAACAATTGGACAGAGACTGAGTGGACCTGAACCCCCGTATACTTTTTATCTGCGGTCAGGTAAACTTAGGATCTTTTTTGTGTACCCACACGTATGTGTAACTTAACTGCTGGACTTTTGTAAACTTCCTTAACTGAATTCTTCGTCTCAGATTGATCCTTGAGTTCTGGTAAACTTAAATCCATCACCTTCTGTTTCCTGCTTTACCATACAATTAAGGTATATTACCAACATTTCAGATATGCTTACTTTTAGTTCCACCTTCGAATAAAGTAGATAATCTAGATGTTTTTAACCATATCAGATCAGCTTTTACTTTGGTGAACACAATGTTATAATTACTGATAGGAATGATGTCATAAACAACTAAAATAAAATCCAAGTTGTAACAAACCGGATTATCCTTGAACATATGGTTATTATATTACTATCCCTCCCTGCTGTTCTCCCGGTGGCTGTGTGTTGGCTCCGGTGTTGATTTTTACAGCTGGTTGCCTGTACGGTTGCCAATCTTAAATTTAAGCTTCTTGTAGAATGTGAGAGCACCAGTTAAACCCCTCAGACTGTAAAATGAAAATGTAACAGGCCGCTCTGCGCTCCAACCTCACACACTCACGGTGTAACTTTTATTATCTTTATTGTGACTATTATTGCCACTGTCCATCACACCCCCAACCGGCAGCGTCAGACACCGCCTACCAAGAGCCTGGGTCTGTCCCGTCAGACACCGCCTACCAAGAGCCTGGGTCTGTCCCGTCAGACACCACCTACCAAGAGCCTGGGTCTGTCCCGTCAGACACCACCTACCAAGAGCCTGGGTCTGTCCCGTCAGACACCGCCTACCAAGAGCCTGGGTCTGTCCCGTCAGACACCTCCTACCAAGAGCCTGGGTCTGTCCCGTCAGACACCGCCTACCAAGAGCCTGGGTCTGTCCCGTCAGACACCGCCTACCAAGAGCCTGGGTCTGTCCCGTCAGACACCGCCTACCAAGAGCCTGGGTCTGTCCCGTCAGACACCGCCTACCAAGAGCCTGGATCTGTCCCAGGTTTCTCCCTAAAAGGGAGTTGTTCCTCGCCATTGTTGCACTAAATGCTTGCTCTTGGGGGAATTACTGGAATTGTTGGGTCTCTGTAAATTATAGAGTGTGGTCTAGACCTACTCTATCTGTGTCCTGAGATAACTCTTGTTATGATTTGATACTATAAATAAAATTGAATTGAATTGAAACCTGCACCACATTTTTAATTTGAAATATTCCGGCTGCAGTTGCTGCAGACACTTGTTACCATCAGGGCTGCAACTAACGATTATTTTCATTGTCAAATTATCTGGAGATTATTTTCTGGACGAATGGATTACTTGTTTGGTCTCTTAAATGTCAGAAAATTATGAAAAATGTGGATCAGTGTTTCCCAAAAGCCCACGATGACATCCTCAGATGTCTTGTTTTGTCCACAACTAAAAGACATTCAGTTTACTGTCACAGAGGAGAGAAGACACCAGATCATATTCACATATTCATATTCATTCATAGTCACATTTAAGGAGCTGACAGAGAAGTTTGACTTTTTTTTAAAATTACACAAACCGATTAATCACTTTTCAAAATAGTTGGCAATGAATTTAATGTTGACAACTAAACGATTAATCTTTGCAGCTTCCTCGTAAGATATCAAAAAAGGAGGAAGCGTTCTAGTAGAGAAACCGTTTGGAAGGAAAGGATGAAGGAAGCATCCTAGTTAGGAAGAAGACAACATTAGTTTGAGATGAGCTCAACTAAACTATGAACTTAAGTTCTTAATGAAATGAAAAATGTACTTTCATTTGTCAAGTTTTTATTTCACCAGGAGTAAACAAAAATAGACTTTATCATGTGATTATTTCATATAGATGATGTATGTATTGAATTAGCAGAATATATATACATGTGTTCTGAACAAAATTATAAATGCAACACTTGTTTTTGCCAACAATTTTCATGAGCTGAACTCAAAGATATAAGACTTTTTCTGCGTACACAAAAGGCTTATTTCTCTCAAATGTTGTTCACACATCTGTCTAAATCTGTGTTAGTGAGCACTTCTCCTTTACCGAGATAATCCATCCACCTCACAGGTGTGGCATATCAAGATGCTGATTAGACAGCAGGATTATTGCACAGGTGTGCCTTAGGCTGGCCACAATAAAAAGGCCACTGTAACTGTCGCTCGCAGAAACTCGAGTAGAGATAATGACCTCTTCTAAAGAGCCCATCATGGTTTTTTGAATCATCCGTGTCCTCCTTGGCTACTAGTGACTGCGTGGAGGAGGGGTAGAGTGGTGTGCGATCACTGAAGGCTTGTATCATGTGGACGCGCTGACTTGATTACTTAGAATTCCTCACGGGGGCGACAGAAACTACGCACTACAGCTTCAATTCAACTCCGTAATGTTGGCACATAAATGGCGGACTGATATTTTAAGTGATGCTCCAGGTGCGCTCAAATGGCTCTGCTGTCATGCTGATTTGAGCATGTTCTAAATATCTAGTTGACCAATCAGATTGCCTTGTCGGATCTACTTGTTGTATAACACTGACTTTATAAACTGTTCACCAGGTACGTGGCTGCGGGGAGGTCAATATATTCAGAAACCCACCAGACGCACCATGCTTCTCTGTCAATATTTAATCAGGAAGAGCAGCGCCGGCAGCAAGTTAACATTTCATAAAACACATTAACATTGATTCAGAGGGCCTGTGGATAAACAGGGTGGCGCAGGGAGCCAATGATCTGGCACCGTTGGAGCAGGTAATGGTGAATAAAGAAGATATGAGAGGAAATTAATATCTTTTTATCTTTTTGTTCCTTTCAACTTGGATCTGATGTGTTTTGTTGTCTGAATGGAACGGTGCGATCATCGGCGTTATTAGTGACACCTGCTCTTTTCTCACGTTGGATTACGTCGACTCGTCAAAAGCAGGAAAAAGTCTATTCACGGAGACGCTCTTCTCTGCAGACAGCTGGGGCTCTCACACAAGAGCCGCAGGTGGGAAATAATGATAGAAATTGAAGAAGAAAGGAGTTCTAATTAATACCGTAGCTGAGTCCAATAAATAGTCCAATTTCAGTTCTGAAGCGACGACATTGGGAGTGGATGCCTCGGTGTGATAAAACTCAAAGTATCTCAGGCAGCAGAGGCACAAGAAGAAGAAGAATGTAACGTTAATTAGTAAATACTACACAAAGAAATATGCAGAGTGTTATTTAAATGAGGCGACCCTTAACCCCTGCATGGAAGAGACTCTGAATCCTCCAGTTGCACACGGATAAAGGACGCTTCCAAGAAGCTTCCTAGTTAGGAAACATGGACAAAAGAAGCTTCCTAGTTCAATAAACATGGGCAAAAGAAGTTTCCTGGTTAGGAAACAAGTACAAAAAATGCTTCTGGGTCCTTTCTTCAAATTGCATGAACTTCTCTCTTCTATGGAGTCATTTCTTTAAAGATCTGAGGCTGTTTTCAAGAAGATTATCTTGTATATGTGTGTAAAAGCTAAAAGGTGTAAAGGAATAAAGTGTTGAGATGTTTCCTGCTGTCATTCTACAGCTGCTGCCTCCTCACACACACACACACACACACACAGACACACACACACACACACACACACACACACACACAGACACACACACACACACACACACACAGACACACACACACACACACACACACACACAGACACAGACACACAGACACACACACACACACACACACAGACACACACACACACACACACACACACACACAGACACACACACACACACACACACACACACACACACACACACAGCAACCTTCATCTCTCCCCCTCTAACGTTGGAAGGTGATAATCTTCCCGCCGAAATATATAGACTTCCAGCAGGTGAACCTCACACGTAAACCTGAGACTCGTCTGGGTCTGCACGTGTGACACACGGTGTTAATTGGCAGCAGAACGATCATGAAGAATTCATGCTGGAATAACGGCGGATTATTCTTGTTTAATTAAAGATGCTGCTTCGCCAAGGCTGCATGCAGATTTAACAAGCAGCATTGAGCTAACACAAACTGATTACTGAGCCTCCCAACATGTGAAGGCGTGCAAGCTAACAGCTGCTTTCAACACACACACACACACACACACACACACACACACACACACACACACACACACACACTCGTATACACACACACACACTCTGTCCACTGGACCAGTTGCCTTCATGAGAGCCGTTCATCTGTTTTCATGTCGCCTTCCTGATATATTACAGCTGATATAAATATCAACGCTCACAGTCGCTGCGTTTACAGAGATGATAATCAGAGTCAGAGCTCATTCAATTCAAGATGAAACATCTCCATCATAATAACAGGGCTCATTCTGAGCGAAATGTACGTTTGAAATGGCAGATTCAACCTTTAAAAGGATAAAAGAATATGTCACGTAAACACTTTGCAGTTACTCCTTCTATCTGAGCATGCTCTCTCACTTCAATTCAGACTAAAATATTCCTCCAATTAGACTCCTGACGTCTTTCACTTTTTCTGCATCTATCTAAAGGTGGAAACCAAAGGCTGCAAAAAAAGATGTCTTCCATTCCTCCCGCTGTACAAAAGTAAAGCCAAAATCCCTCAAATACTGGCGCTGCCATCTTGTCATTTTGGAGCCAGTCTGCACAGTAGTGATCTGGCGGTGAAGCCGCGGTATCAATGTCCCGCCCATACTCTCTCCAGACCAATCACGAGTCAATCCCAGCTGTCAACCGTGATGTTTCAGCCCAAACTACCTAAAATGACAGAAACCAATTGTGTGACAACATTATGGAAAGGATCCCTACAGACATAGACCTTTTTGTTAAAGAGTAAGATCATTTTTGTTCAACAAGAAACAGCCCCAAAATCGCGATCCCCAAACCCACCAGACTCCATTTGAAAAAACAGTAATTTTATCATTGTCAAACACACTTCATTCAAAGTCGACAGAAACAAAATAAAACTATCAAAAGCCGTCTTCGTCCATGTTTCCACTGTTCCAACAATCACCACTCTGGTTTGGTTGAAATAAACCCTTAATTCACCCATTTACATGTGGAAATATGCTGGCTCTATAAACGCTAAAAGTCCTGATTATTTACATGGAGTCTGGTGGGCTTGGCAATGGTGATTTTGGGACAGTTTCTGGTTAAACAAAAAGGCTCTAACTATTTAAAGGTGCACTACCACGTTCCAGCCTATCACCGACAAGATGGTTGGGGGAGGGAGTGGGGGTTAGTCCGTCTTTTTCACTGAAATTAAGGCTGCTGCTCTAAAAGCACCCCCTCCCCTAACCATCTTGTCGTTGATTGGCTGGAACGTGTTTGTTGTGTTTTGGTGCCTATCCTGTGCCTCTAGTGTTTGTTTGACGTTTACGACCCCTGTGTTGTCTCCAGAGACCGGGCTTTTTCACGGTGTGTTCAGGGGGCAGGCAGCTAGCGGATCAAGGAGAGAGGCCTAACATTTGAGACAAAAATAAAATCGTGCTGAAACCATGTAGGAACTCATAGTGCACCTTTAACAAAAAGGTCTATTTCTGTAGGGATCCTTTCCATAATGTTGTCAGACACTCAGAATAATAATCTGTGCCTTTCAGTGACAAAAACAGTACTTTTAGTGGGGGCGCCTGGTTAGCTCACCTGGTTGAGCATGCCCCATGTACAGAGGCTCAGTCCTTGTCGCAGCGGCCGCTGGTCCAGTTCCAAACTGCGGCCCTTTGCTGCATGTCATTTCCGCTCTCTCTCCCACTTTCCTGTCTTAAACTATCCAATAAATAAAGGCAATGAAAGCCAAAAAAAATGGATTGAAGTCCTAAGGGTTACATAGCAGTCTGGCTTGCGGCTGCCAGTTACAGCATTCTCACTTAATACTGGACCAATTTCAAAGATGTTTGTTTACATTAGTCTCTTAGACAAGTGCGTGGGACAATTAGGGTTAAGATTAAAAAAAAAAAATACCGAAATTACCCTTTAAGTCGGCAGTGTGCTGGTGAAGAAGCAGCCCTGAAATAAAGCACACAAAAACAATGAACGTACAGAATCTAAAGCAATTAAGTGAAGTCAAACTCCATAAAACAACGATTATATTAACCCACTGAACACAGATATTACTTCATTACCTCTCTCTCTCTCTCTTTGTTACACACATACACACACACACACACACACACACACACACACACACACACACACAGACACACACACACAGACACACACACACACACGATCAATATAGTTGATTAATGGAGATTGAAGTCAGAGGTTAACCCTTCCTCTGCTGAGCGAGCAAGGCTGAAAAGAAACCTTGTTTAAGACGAGGGCGGACTTCTCTTCTTTCTTGTGTTTTATGTAACACACAAACACACAAACAAACACACACACACACACACACACACACACGGTAATATAAATGCATGATGAGAGAAGAACAAGAAGTGGTAGCGGAGGGACTGGGGGAATATTATTGTGCTCCTCACATCACTGTTAGTAATTAAAGTCAATCAACACTTGAGCAGGTTTGAACAGAAGAGAAGAGCGCTTACACACAATACTGCTGTGTTATTATGTTGGTGCGTGATTGATTGAGTCAATAACAGACAGACACACACACACACACGCACACGTATGAAGCATCATATCATTCCACACCCCATTTCCCGGTAAGTATGATGAGTTACTCGCAATAAACACAACATTTTCGTCTGTCTGCAGCAGAACAAACTAAGTACATTACTGTGTACACGTACTTTACAAGTTTATTTTGACTCCACTACACTTATTTGACAGCTTTAGTTATTTTCATTGGTATCATCTTTGGTAAAGAGGCAAGTGGGGGTGGATGGGTAAAAACAAACACACAATTCATGTCCTGTTTGAAAATAAAAGCACTTTTTTTTTAATTTAAAGGAACAAATGAAACTAAGACATGTTCTGTGTCATGTGTGTAACCGGAAATCTGATTTTAACACAAACCACGACCTTTTAGTGTGAGTATTTGTGCCTTAACAAACTCTGACCGTTTCACTATGTCAACGACGTGTTTAAACTGTGACCGTTACGTTCTCTGGTTTAGATATGAGGACAAGATATGTTTAGATATGTGTGTGTGTGTGTGTGTGTGTGTGTGTGTGTGTGTGTGTGTGTGTGTGTGTGTGTATCAGTGTGTGTGTGTATCAGTGTGTGTGTGTGTGTGTGTGTATCAGTGTCTGTGTGTGTGTGTGTGTGTGTGTGTGCGTGCGTGTGTATCTGTCTGTGTGTGTGTGTGCGTGCATGCGTGTCTGTGTGTGTGTATCAGTGTGTGTGTGTGTGTGTGTGTGTTTGTGTGTGTCTGTGTGTGTGTATATCTGTGTCTGTGTGTCTGTGTGTGTGTGTGTGTGTGTGTGTGTCACAGAGCCACCTGTGCATCCAAGGAGAGAACAGAGTTTAAGCGCTTACGGCAAGAAAGCTGGCCTGAACCAGACGGAGTCTCCGATGGACACACACACAGACCTAAAACTCACATCTGGTGAGTCGGGACTGAACTCTGTGAAGTCTGAAGTTCTTCCTCTGCAGCCTGAACATCTCGGCTGAAGTTAAACATAAACAACACATTCTCATGAACGGGGTTCATATGATACCGTGCGAATTGACGACGAAGTTTAGCCAACCACTCGTGCGACAGTTAATGCTGACCTTACACCAAACGACTTCTCAAGCGATTCCACTGTCGCAGACTAATTTCCAATATCAGAATGAAATCCTGAGAGTCTTGCTAGAGCCGGGGGGCTCCCGTCGTCTCCATCGTTTGGTTTAAGGTCATAAAACTCAGTCCCAGTCAGTCTTTTCCCCGTCTTGACGTTCCGACCAAATCAAACGTGTTTGATATTATCCTAAATTTTAAGCCTTGGTAAGATAAGATGAGCCTTTATTGTCTCCTATAGGAGAAATTCATCTTGGGCATTCAATAGAAACGAAATGGCGACATATCGCGCATAAACACACAATAAACATACAGTTAACCTGCACAGAAACATAAACATACATAATCTCATCCAATGCTTCAATGAACATCTAATAAACCTCACACAATACCCCCCCCCCCACACACACACACACACACCTTTCCTCACAATCACAGAAGAACAGAAGAGATCCCACAAGACATCATACAAACAAAAAATCTACTAACTTTCCCTTAAGTTACCAGCTAACGATAGCAACAGCTAGCTAGCTTGGTTAACATTTTCAAAACGAATCTAGTTGTAGTTTTGCCAACATGGCATCATAACTTTGCGTAAACATACACGCCACTTACACGCCTAAAGCCAAATGGCGTGTTATGTGTACGCATTTTGAGCTATCCACGTCTACGCTGTATACAGCGGTGTAAACATACACACGTGTTATCGTGTTATCTCGAGAACATGCCGTGCTATCGCGAGAACAACGTCACACACGTGTAAAAAAAAAAAAAAAGGTTGGGTTTAGGGAAAGAACATTGGGAAAGGCTTTAGTAACACTAAAAACATGACGGTGACCAACGTCACACGCTTAGGAAACAATAAACGGTTGGGTTTAGGAAAAGAACATTGGTCCCAGCTCTCCCGGGTGAAAGTCCTGTGTTTTACCCATCCGCCACCCCAACCAACCTCCATCCTTTCATACTACTCGCTACGGCGATAATTCACATGTAATGTAGGTCAATGGAGGCCAAACGGCGCTGATAAACACGCTAAAAAACAAACAAAACGAACATCTCCTCACTATCTGCTAGCTGCCTGTCCCCTGAACACACTGTAAAAACGCGGTCTCTGTAGACAGCCCAGGCTCCACAAACTGCAACAAAAACAAACTGCACCAACCTGCACCACCAAACATAACAAACAGCTAGTTAGTCTTTTTAAAGTCTTCTAATGTATGGCAGGCTCAAGTGTAGCAATTGTTTCAGTTAAGTTTAGCTGAGAAAATGTGACTGTGAAAAAAGATTGTGGTTTGGGTTTAGGGCTGAAACGATTCCTCGAATAACTTGAATAATTCAATTACAAAAAATCCTCGATGCAAAATGACTTGCCTGGTAGCTTCGTTAAATCAATGTTACTAACGTTGTATCGCTGACGGACGGTGTTTCCGCTACCGTCGCTCACCAGACGGCTCCGTCTGCTGCTGGAGACACATGCCAGAGGTAACTAGTGAGGGCTGAGAGAAGAGACCGGCTGGAGGAGACCACAGGAAGGGTCCAAAGGTTGGAATCAGTTCAGACACATGCCAGAGGTAACTAGTGATTGGCTGAGAGAAGAGACCGGCTGGAGGAGACCACAGGAAGGGTCCAAAGGTTGGAGTCAGTTCAGACACATGCCAGAGGTAACTAGTGAGGGCTGAGAGAAGAGACCGGCTGGAGGAGACCACAGGAAGGGTCCAAAGGTTGGAGTCAGTTCAGACGCAATTACAACTCAAACTCTGGACAGTGGGTCTACTGCAACATCAAACTAGCTTAGCACAATAATAGCACGACGTCAGAGCTTTAGCATCTCAACAGAAAACATGGAGTCTAACTTCATCATGTTCATCATCCGACTAATCAATTAATCGATCGATTAAGTGCTAGATTAATCAATTACAAAAAGAATCGATAGCTGCAGCCCTATTTGGGTTGTTATAAGTAAATATGTGGAATACATACGGATTACAGTGCAGTACTTATCGTAGCTATATATACGAATGTTTCAGAACAGCCTGACTTGAAGCTGACTGTAGATGAAGCAGCATCTGGTTTAGTGTGATTTGTGTTTGTTCACACGTGGGGCAGATTATGATTCGCAAATGTAAAAAAATCTTTTAATACATTTTGTATTAGCATGGTTGGAGAGATCCTGAGAACTAACTATTCCCTCGCCAATGACTGCTTCTCTGTAATTGTTGTGCAAATACACACTTGAAGCTTAAAACATCCCGATGGGTTTTCTACAGCACGGAAAAAGAAGTTTAAAATACATTCAACAAACTAAAAGCCAGAAAAAAACACGACTAGTTAACCAAAGACCAAATAAAAACACAGATATGCTCAATGTGTGTGTGTGTGTGTGTGTGTGTGGACACCAGTAGGTGGTCTTAATGGTGGCCACATATGTCAGAATTAATCTGATTTGGATGACTCAATGAACAGAGAGATGGATGGCAGGAACAGAGAGGAAAACAGATGGAGAGGGGGACTGAAACAAATGACATTACATAGAGAGAGAGAGAGAGAGACAGAGAGAGAGAGAGAGAGAGAGACAAAGAGAGAGAGAGAGAGAGAGAGAGAGAGAGAGAGAGAGAGAGAGAGAGAGAGTATTATGAATGGATGGATAGATGAGAGAATGGAGGATGAAGGGTGTTACGGACGGGGTGGTGCATGGGGTTAAGACAGATAGTGTTTCTCTGATTTGCAGAGCGATAAAGTGTAATGTGGGTCAGCTCTCAGTCTGCTGGCTGAACACAGATCAGACACACACACACACACACACATGCACACACAAACACACACACACACACACACACACACACACACACACACACACACACACAAGTCAACTTTATTGTCAATTCTGCAATATGTGCCAGACATACAGAGGAATCGAAAATACGTTTCTCTCCAACCAACGGTGTAATAAGGACAGACACAAGTACAGAGATAAAAGATAAGTAATATGTACAATTAAGAAAGATAAAAAAGAAAAGTAATATATACAATACAATAAATAAATTCTAAATCTATCACTGCGCTGTATTGTACTTCATGTAGACTTTTCTTTTCTACCAATAATGTTTTGCGCTTATTGGGGGGTACTTGGCATAAAAAAATAAAAATAAATTCAAAGGGGGTACAATATCAAAGAAAAAGTTGGAGAACCACTGGTATAGACATTGTGGATACAAATGCAAATAAAAGCAGCTTCCCGGCTTATGTTTAACCAATATTGGTCTGACCTGTCTGTCATCCCTCCGTCCAAGGGCGTAGGGGACACAGGGCACGTTTCCCTGTTGGTGCCCTCCATCCCCCACACTTACAACACGTCCGAGTTGATTTGAACGCACCATAAGAAGGCGAGTGTGCACGTTACTTCAGGTTGATTGATAGACTCATATAGACATAGGCAATAATAAAATAATATATAATACAAATAAAGGAAGGAAAACTCTTTAAAATACGTAATAATTAAGATCAGTGTATATGATGGAATAGTGGCATTAGAATGGGCCAGAGGCCACCAAATTTGTAATAAGTAATAGATTCAAATGTGTAAAAACTTTTGTCTTTTGTTTTTGCATATTAGTGACCTTAATACTACATATTTGGTTCATTGGTTCAGGTTGGTTCAACACATCTGAGTTGATTTGAACGCACCATTAGAAGGCGAGTGTGCACATATTTGGTTCATTGGTTCAGGTTCAGGTTACTTTATTGGTACCAAGGGGGTTAGCTTCTCCTCGGACCGCGTAGCTCCTATGGCGACATTCTGATGCTACCAAGCCATCACCTCCCGTTAGCATCCCATTGACTGCCATTCATTTTGACGTCACTTTGACAGAGAATAACTTTACATCTGAAGCGTTTAAAGACTCTTTGTCCGCTGTTTATTTCTAAAGAAACACGACAATGTATAAAAGGCTCCATTACCTTGTACCTCACGTTATGGCTCCGTAGCAGACGTTTTTATAAAAATAGGCTAACGATTGTGTCATAACCACGAGACTTACTGTCTCATAGTAGAGGAATTACCGTATAGTCCAGGAGAAGCTCTCAGGCAGTTTGGACTTCCATTAGCTGTTTAAGTGTAATTACTAATGTTAACTATCATGTTAGTGATCAGTAATTAGCCTGTGCCTATGTTATCTCCTTACATATACCTACGCTCTCCGTCTCTGCTAGATTGGGAATGATTGAGATTTCTCTTGGCACAGCTACCAGAAGACTTCCAACTTTCAGACAGGTTGCTCACGTCACATCTACGTCTTCAAGCTCAGTTGAAGGCTGCTCAGTAACGCTCAGTCATCACCGGAAAAGAGCTTCTAATATCCTTCACTGGTCTCTGTCCAGAGCAACAGGATCTGTTGGTCCATTATATATATGTCAATGATTGGTACCCGTAGGTCTAAGAGGCAGGACATCTTTAAAATTTTGAAGACCACCACATAACATGCAACACACAAAATATTATAAAACAGACATTAGAACATGGATAAAAGACAGTACATGACCACATTGTGCAGTTATGTGCAGAAATTCTACAGCTAGTATATGACCGGGGTGCTTGTGCGTTGTGTGCAGTGATTCTAGTTTGTTTAACAGAGTGATTGCCGCTGGGAAAAAATGTTTTTAAATCTTGTAGTTCTAGGAGGGGAGATACTGGAATTCCCTATTCAAAGGGTTTAGGCTCTCTTCTAAGATGGCCTACACCCTTTGAATATCCGCTGTAGTTGTTCAGCATACAGGGATGTGGGGGTGCAGCTGGGACTCACCAGTCAGCTGACTTGACCATCTTACAATTTGATTTGGGCGATTCTTGTGCTTAACTGAAACACACCCAAACCATGACACTAAGGAGAACGATATGATGGATTCGATAAAGGCACGATAAAATAATGTCATCATGGTCTTGTCTATATGAAAATGGTACAATTTTCTCAGGCAGCTCCGCCTCCATGTGGCCAGTTAAAATGTTAGCAGGTCTCCCATTGGGCGAGATAGGGCAGTATAACAGTATGGAACAGTTTATGGAAATGTCTGTTTCCATCAATCATAATGAAATGTAGCTACTTGGAATCCGCGATTTGAAAAGACAAATGGGAGAGGATGTTTTCAATAAAAATCATCCTGCTGAACAGTTCCCCTTGCTTCTAAAATTGCGGCTACGCACCCCCCCCGACGACCTCTGACCGCGAACAAAACAAGCATCTGGATTAATCAGAACGCGGCAGGCAGATGAGGCATTAATCCGCTCTAATCCACATTAGATACTGCCACATAGTTTGGGCTGCGACGTGGCCATCCTGCTGTAATGGCCATCGTGGGATTAAGTGAGAGCGTTAAGCTACTTCTCGCTGTCGCCGTCAACCTGAACAACAGCGACTTAAAGACCTCGGCGGGAGGAAAAACATTTAGATTTAATGAGGTGACACAACAAGAAAACTGTGTTTACAGCTGGAGAGATGGGGGGGTGTGAGGTGAGCGGGGGGAGGAGGAGGGGAGGGGGGTAAGGTACAAGGCGTAATCCCGCCGCAACAATACGGCTCACACAATTAAAACTACAGCAACGTCTGTCAATATTAGTATGAAGACAGATAGCAGCCGTCACGTCACTTTAATCCCTGATAAACCTGCCTGCGTTAATCCTTCATTTACTACTGCAAACACACACACACACACACACACACACACACACACACACACACACACACACACACACACACACACACACAGCCCTCCACATATGTTTACCTTTCCAATGATTAAGTGCAGAAAGCTTTCAATTTAAATGTTGTTTCTGTTTTATAAAACTTTTATTGTAGCAGGAAGGTCTGTTGAGTTTTAAATCCAGGAAACAACGTGATTTCGCTTCACTTTTCTTTTCTTTTTTTTTTATGTTTACACCATAATTTAAATAGTGGCTACTTGTATAAGCAAAAAGAAACATCTTTATGGTGCAAAAAGGATAATTTGCTACTTTTCTTTGCAGTATCTCATTGTAAATTTAACATTTCTGGGTTTTGAAATGTTGGCCGGACAAAACAAGTATTTAAAGTTGTCACTTTGGGAAGTTGTAACGTGCATTTTCTACTATTCTTTTCACATAAACAAACCAATAATTGAAAGCTTAAAGAATAATGAAAATAATCATTAGTTTTCATTCAGTTTCAGAGCTAAACTTTACCTTTAACTGTTAAACTTCTTTATGGTCTAGCATACTTGAATAATCTTTTGTTGTTCATGTTTATGTCGGAGTGCCCGGCCTGCACAGTAGAAGTGCGTCTTCCAAATGAAAAGTTCATGATATAATTAATAAAAATGAATGCAACCTAGACCCGGATACACGTCAGAAAATGGATGAAGGATTGAGAAATGATGAAATCACTTCACACGTTTTTGTTAAAGATGTATCTTTACAAATAATACGTTGGATTTATGTTAAAGTGAATTTATATACTGAATTTAAAAGTTATATGTGACTTTTACATGTTTCTGAAACTGTGTAATGTTCCATCTGATGATCATAAATGACCTGTAACAGTAAACGAGACTAACAGTGAAAGGAACGCTGTTTTTATATAGTTTTTATGAATGCCTCTGCCCGGCAGACGGCGCACACATTCTGACGGGTCACAGATTTCGGTGTATCACCAGAAAAGCCTGTGTTAGTGTTATTATATCCAGCCAGGTAAAGGATAGCAGGAGATTTCTTCATGTAGGCCTAATTGTATTTTAATTTTATTTTAGAAGTTATCTGCTGTAGTTATGGCTGATACTGAGGCAGGACCATCACAGAAAAGAAGGAAGATAAACGAAGAACAACTAAAAGCTAAAAAGGGAAAGTGAAAGACAACGGGCAAAACCTTGAGTCACACTCGGTCGGGCGTTCAACAGAAGGAGACAATTACGGGATTGTAAATTATTCAAAAACGTCCCTGAATTGGCCCTAAGGTATGTAATATGTCTATTTCATTCATAAAATAACTTTACAATGAGCAATGTGGTTGTACGCCAGGGGTCAGCCCTATGTTCCCACAGCCCAATGGTCCCACATTTCTAAGATTTTTCTTAAAATTAGGCCCTATGTTCCCACAGGGTTAGGGTTAGGGTTAAGTGAATGTGCACTTACATTAAATGTAAGAGATGGGCGCACCAGAATTAGCAAAAAGCCATCCATCCATCCATTCCATCTGTAGTCCATTGCTACTGGATAATAATTTGGGTGTAATTGGCTACCAAATTGGGAGAAAGGGGGATCAAATCTGATACAAAATTTATGAAAAAGTAAATGTGGGATCATAGGGCCTAATTTTGGAAAAAAAAATCTTAGAAATGTGGGTACTGTGGGAACATAGGGCCTAATTTTTAAAAACATCTTAGAAATGTAGGAACATAGGGCCTAATTTTTTAAAAACATCTTAGAAATGTGGGAACATAGGGCTGTGGGAACATAGGCACGCTCCCGTACGTCAGTGGCCGACATTAAATTACGTCCCTCTTCCATTTAGCGCGGGCGTTTTATTCCTTTTAGTCCGTGTTTATGTTGGCCTACTATTTTCGAACTACAGGTGTGAAAGCGCCCTTAGCTTGCATACTCCTTCCACATCTTTTAAAAGTTTTCCAATTGTTGGAATGCTTGGGCTTCCATGAGGTGAATAACCTCAACTTTGAATCACATCCGCCTCTTCACGAAATTGCTAAAGTCCCATCGAAGTGTGTCATATTCCTTTGATCCTGCAGGTACTGGAGTCAAACCTTCCAAATAAGAGCTGCTCTCCTTCATTACTGTAAAACAAGGTAAATCCTTGAATTGCATTGGACCTCGGACAGAAACTGGCAACCAGTGCGTCTCCCAGATGCTCCCTTGCCGATTCCCAGTCTCCGCTGCTGCTCTCCGTTTAGCGTCTATGTGACATCCACTTTGAAATTAGGCAGCAGATTAAATTAGGGCTTCAAATCCTTTTGGAGTCGCTCATTCAGACGTGAAAAGATTAAGGGCCGACGATGAAAAGGGATTCTAGTTAAGACCTACATTATCGCAGAACTCAGCGCCCAGACAGAAAAAAAAAAAGGGCAGCGCATTTGAAGCCATTTGAGGATCTGTGTAAATTATTTCTTTGTGGACGAGTGAATGAAATTATAGAGCAGGGACCAATGCCTCTCTCTCTCTCTCTCTTATCAACCTTGCGAATGGACAGGGCCTGTGAATCAGACATTTATTTCTAACAAAAAAGGCTCAGGGGCAGAAGATCCGAACACCAGATGAAGTTATTCACCTCAAGGTTATATTTACTGAGACGGGAGAGAGACGGAAAGAAAAGGGGAGAATTCAAACCTCACCAGTGCGGATGATGGATGGAACAAACAAACTGAGACTTCAATTAAAAAACAAATGGAAATATCTAATTTCCCCTCTCACAGATTGGATTTATATTGCCGGAGTTTGTTGCCTGGTTACCTCTCATTGCCCCGCTCATTTCCAAATGTTGATTAGTTCGGAGACAATAAATAAATCGATGGCTGTGGGGTGCCGGGCCTGATTGTTTCCGGGGGAAAAGGGGAGAGCCGTGGTTCTCCTGAGTAGGAACGTTTGACTGCTCGGAGGAAGTGGACCTGAACCGCAACGTGACCACCATCTTAAACACTTCAGTAGGGTTGTTCAAGGGCGTAGGGTTGGCTTTGTCACGTGTGAAGGGATTTACAATTTGCTTAAGAGTCAAGGTTGTCCAACATCTAAAACATTGTACAAACGTACGGAGAACACGCCTCAACCAAAGGCTGCACAATCCTCTGATATATATATATATATATATATATATCTGGGCGCAATTGGATAGTCCTTCAACCAATCAGACCAATGATCCGGGTGACGTAGCAGCAACAGCGGCATCAACGGGTTGCTGCGCTTCGGTGGCGTCATGTTGAATGTAAACAAAAAGCTGCTTGCCGTCGCTGAGCTATCGTCATCGTGTAAAGCCCGCCTCAGCGGTTGTGATTGGTGCCTCGATTTGGAAAAATTGGAAGTGTGCTTGAATGGGCTCTTGGCCAGACGGACTTGCAGAGCAAATCTCAAATTTGCCGGAAGTTCGTCAGGGTTTTCCCAGGCTAATAAACCGGGCGACATTCTACATTTTTCTTGTCAACAAACCAACACTAAATGCATCTAATAACAAGTATTGTATCCACCGCTTGATATATCTTCTTCCTAGCTGTGCCATAGAGCTCTAAAGTTGTTAAAATAAATTTGACATGTTCCTTTTACACTTGTGTTGTCTGTTAGTCTCACTTTGCCAGACCCTCCTCCAAAGCGCTCTGAAGGAGGGTCTGAAATAAATCCCCCTTTCATTACCATGGATATAGAGCCGCTCGGCCAGCCATGCCTAAACACTTCTTTAGGAACTTCATTATCCAATGGAAAATAATCTCAAAATGAAATAGCACAACATATTGTCAACATAAAACACAGCGCTCTGACGCTGGGGAGCGGAGTTCACTTCGCGGCAAAAAAAATACTTTCACCTAGGAAACACTCGTAGAGCGTTAGTATTTTAATCCAAACCACGATCTTTTTCCTAAACTTAACTTGTCGTTTTGGTGCCTAAACTTAAAGGTGCAGTAGGTAAGACTTCTAAAACTAACTTTCTGTCATATTTGCTGAAACTGACCCTATGTTCCAGTAGAACTACATGAAGCAGATCATTTAAAAATAAATCCAGCTCCTCTGGCTCCACCTACAGCCTGGAGTGAGATTTGCAAAAATCAACAGCTCCCTGTTCAGATGCACCAATCAGGGCCAGGGGGGGGTGTCTAACTGCGTGTCAATCACTGCTCATGCACACGCATTCATTCTTCCTTGTGGGGGGAGGGGCTTAGGAGAGCGTTTTGGGCTTTAGCAGAAAGGGGGGAGGGACTGAGAAGTTGGTGATGTTCAAATTTTTTGGCTAAGTCCTGGATTTTCCCAATCCTATCTACAGCCTCTACCGTCATCTGCCGGTGCCTGTAGCCGGCTCACAGTCACCTAAAGTTGCTAAACCGGCGTCCCGGAGCTCTGTAGCAGCTAAATACATACAATAAATACTTTCTGATTCTGATTCTGATTCTGAAATACATCCAGGACCTGCTGCTCGGATTTAATCCTTCTATGGCACTATGTGTTCACGTTACAGCGCTTTACTTTAGTCTATTCTAGGTAAATAATATATGTTCTATTGGTGAAGTAGTATTGATCACTGAAATAAATCAGCAGAGGCAGGGACATGTAGACCAGAAAGGGGGAAATCCCACGCATCCCAACCCCTAACCCTGCAAGTAATGGTCCCAGGGTTGTGGTTATGCTGTAACAAGATCCATGAAATATCAAATGTACACTTTCCTGGTATCAAACATCAGATTTTTTTTTTTCAAAAATAAATGCAGCTAGCTGGAATACATGGAGGAAGAGACGCAATGCGGAAAAAAACCCGTCAACTTTCCCTCTTTCATTTTGATATTATTAGAAGTAAAGGCGCCCTGTGTTTTCTTTTTTATACCTTCACTCATTTTCTGTCCATAATCTGGAAGTTTAAATCATTAAATTTCTTTCAAACTAAAAGTTCCTGTCAGTATTTCTTTGCCACCTATTAATACTTTAAAGCCCTGCAGCCTTCTTCTTACTGTCTGTAGCTAACGAGCTGTGTTCTTCCCTGTTGATAGAAGATAAGCTAATTAACACACAGGTTTGACAACAGATCAGGTGCGCTCATCAACTTGACAACAGCATCACCGCTGATCCATGAAGACGAGTTCTGGGTTGTATTTTAAGAATAAGCTGAAGACCTTCCTTTTAAACCTGACATTTATAGTGATGTCATGTCATACGGTATTTTTATCCTTTATTATAAATCTTTTCAGCATGAAACTCTCCAATTTAAATCATCAGCACAAAAGGTTAAGGCCCGCGTTAGAAAATATCTATTTCTTTGATGAAAGTCGAAAGTACGAGCTTGTGTACATAAAACCTTCAAGGTAGACGTTAAAGGAGAAATCCGGCGCAAAATGAACCTAGGGGTTAATAATACGTGTACAGAGTCGACCGTTCTCTGGGATATGTTTTCATGCTAATCTAATGTGACCAGTTTCATCGCAAACCGCTAATTAGCTTATAACGCTAGTCGTCGGGGCAGAGGCTAAAGTATAAATAAATCGCTATTTCTATACCACTAACACGACCAGTCGAACGATGAATGCCGTGCTTGAGCTATGTTACTGGTTACTGGTTGCACAGCGTTCGTCGTTGGACTGATGTTATAAGCTATTTAGCAGTTTGCGATAAAACTGGTCACATTTGATTAGCATGAAAACATATCCCAGAGAACGGTCGACTCGGTACACGTGTTATTAACCCCTAGGGTCATTTTAACTTAACTTCCTGAAGGGCCACACTAGAAAATGAGAATCGCATCAAGGGCCAGACATAGAGTTTATTGCTATTATGTCATGGGAAAAGTCAAATATCGTTGACTGTATTATTGCATGTTTCATACAGTCTTCTCACTTACAGTTTGGTCGACAAAAATGACGAAGAAAATGCCAAAAACGCTTGGGAAAAGTGTCAAAATGTCGAAAAAAAAACGTTGTGAAAAGTGACAAAAAGTATTTGGGCCAAAATGTATTGTGAACCTAAATGTATATAGGGGCCGGATCAAAATTAGCAAGGGGCCAGATTTGGCCCGCGGGCCTTGAGTTTGACACATGTGCGGTACACATATATGTAATTAACCCCTAGGTTCATTTTGCGCCGGATTTGTCCTTTAACTACGACTCCCAAGGTGCATTTTGGCAAGAAACATCCAGCTTAAAATTCTGTTATATGCTCTGCTAACGGTGGAAGCTAAAGATGAAAACACAATCTGAAGCTTAAACCAATTAACTTTTAAATTCTGGGTCGATTGTGGGGGAATTTTAGCAGATATAGCCCCGTGTTTGGTTCTCAACTGTAACGAGGAAGCGTGTTGAATTCATTTAAAGTGATGTCATGTTTGTGGCTTTCATTTTTATCCTTTATTTAGAACAGCTGAAGAGAGACAGGAAATGGGAGAAAGGGAGGGAGGATGACATGCAGCAAAGGGCCTCGGGTCAGAACCCAGGCCGCTGGCAAGGACTGAGCCTACATGGGGCGCTCGCTCCAACCAGGTGAGCTATAGGCCGCCCCATCCTTTGTTATATTTTATCCACAAGTGTTCTATTATTTTTTACTGATTACTTTAATGCGGTTGCAAAACATTTTTTATTGTCAATCGTTTATCAGTTTTACATTTTGGTTGTATGTCCTGTCATTTTAATCCTGAATAGAATCCATCTGTAGTTTCTAGAACGATTCTTAAAACCCTAATCTATATATATAATTACATTAGGTCTTTCTGGAGTCTTACAGCAGGTCATCAAACTTGTCAGATAACTGATTTATTGATTACTTTGATACCTGCTAGCTAACTGAACAAAGGTTGTCCTCTTGACATCCCTTCATAAGGACAAACATAATGCATCACTGTGGGCCTGCACGATTCGGGGAAAAATATGAATCACGATTTTTAAGCTTAGAATTGATATCACGATTCTCTGCCACGATTTTTTTCTCACAAAGTGTGATGTTTATTGCACACATGAACCATGACAAAACAAATCAAATTGGCAATACCAAACATAGATGTTTTTTGGCACTTACAGCACATAGCGCATCACCACAAGCCTGTAAACACAGAGGCTACAATGAATAAAGAAAATAAAGTACATACTGGCCATTTAAGTACAGTAGGCTACCAAAAATAGTGACATACTGTATAATACGTTGAACTAAATATGGCCCTGATACAGGCTCTATCTGAACTCCTTGAACATGTCTTTACATAATTAAAACATATGTCAATGTCAAATGCTTTCAATAAATTAATTGAAGGAGAAAAAAGGTCGTACATCACTGTCAAGACATTATTGCAACCTGATCTCACAGAAATACGTAAAATGAACATGACTTTTTAACACTGCATTGGTTTAATATCGTGGTTGGGTTTGGAAGAGATCATGTTTTGGATAGTCCATATCCACGACGTTCCACTTCCGGGATAGCTCCGGTGCTGCCGGAAATTCTGCCAGATGTCACTCTTTACGGCCAGATGTCCGTCCCCTTCCTCTGTCTCTGTGTTGGCGTTCTAACCTCCAGTGGATTTGTGAGGACTATGGTTAACTGCTCCTCAGATCTCTGCAGGGTAAATCCAGACAGCTAGCTAGACTATCTGTCCAATCTGAGTTTTCTGTTGCACGACTAAAACTACTTTTAAACGTACACATGTTCCACCAAAACAAGTTCCTTCCTGAGGCTATTTTGCAGAGGCACCGTGGCGTGATTGGTTTAAAGAAATGCCAATACACCAGAGCAGGTTTTTCTCCCATCCAGGATTGCTGTGTGGACTAGCCAGACCCTCCTCCGCACTGCTGTGGAGGAAAGTCTGGTATGTTTTAGTTAACAAAGGGTAATTTCAATTTTTTTCAACCTGGACCCCATTTCCCCATGCATTTGTGTCTATTTGACTGATGTGACCAAACATCTTTGAAATTGGTCCAGTATTAACAGTAGGAGATTGATAATGTTGTCAGACACCTTTAACAACAATCTCAGCCTGTCAGTAGCACACAAAAAAAACAACTTTAGTGGACAAAATCGAGGACACACAATTGCCCCATTAGGTTACATTGCAGCTCGGTTCACGTCGGCCCGTCATTGCGATCTTGCTCAATACTGGACCAAAGATTTTATCTACAGTCTATTAGATTCAAATGCATGGGGAAATGGGGTCCAACTAAGTATTTTAACGCACGATTTTCCATGTCAAAGTTTTATCACTTGTAATTAACCATTACATGTCCAGAAGCGAATGTGTCTCGTCCAGACATTGCAGCGAAATCCGTTCAATAACTCGTTGCCAACGATTCACACCCAAAAATTCATCTTGATTTTGTTGCAAACCAGCCTTCACTGCAAATCTCTTAACTCATTTTGTCTTTATTCTTCCCTGAAGATTCAAAAACTCCAAAGAAAAACACTTACGTTTATTAAATTCAAAATGTCTGTCTTTGTTGTGAAAGCAACTCCTGATATTTCCTGATAAACTGATGTCATTGGGGGAATTAAATACAACTTCTGCCTTTGTTTCCTTCCAGAAGCTTCAGGCCTCAGATACCAGTTTATTATTCACGCTCTCCACTGAGAACAGCTTGAACATGTTTGTGTTAAATCTGTGCCCTCTTAAAAATTCCAGGGGTGGCCATGGCCGGCGGGCGCCTGACCTCAGACTCTGGGCTGGAGGAATAGCGGCGGGCCCCGAGGATTGTGGGTAAACCTCTGAGGCCTTCAGCTGGCCGCTACAAAGCTGCTCTGACAAATCAGCCGGAGGAGCTGAGGCTGCATGGAGGATAACCTAGGCCAAGAGGCCCGGGGCGACGCACAGCAATGCTCGCTCTCTCTGCCTCTTCTTCCCACTTCAGTTATTATATTTTCACGACTGCTGATGAGAAAACACATTGCCAAAACCATTTACACTCTGGAAACATACTGCTAATCAGGGCTGCAACTAACTTGTTTCAATATAGATGAATCTGTCAATTGTTTGCTTCCATTATGTGATGAATCATTTAGTTTTTTTAAATGACAAAAATTATGAACATAAACGTCTTCAAAACGTGAATGGAAACGGCTGATCTTTGGTGTTTTGGCATAAGTCACTTATCACCATTGTCATTGTTGCCAAGCCAATTTATCAAAACCGCTTTATTTGAAGCTAAAAGTGAAAGTAAACAGAGAAGACGCGGCGAATCAGAATAGAAGGGCTGAAAGGTTGTTGTTGTCGTTTAGTTTTTCTTACTCCAGTTTTATATTTTATGTCAACCCAATCCTATAGATTGATTAGAACAAGTCCTCCAAACCATATGACGATATGAGACGATTATTCCTCCCCTCTAATACGACCCACAGTTACGACACAGTTAAAATCTTGTTTTCTTTTCATACTAATGACACATGTACGTTTGTTTGTGTGGAAAGCTTTTATTAAGCAGCTGTAGGAAGGCATTCGGAAATGTCAACAAATGAGCGCATCAGCACACGGGGCAACAAGCGCACGTTAACACAAGCACACACAAGAGGCCCAATCATATCGTGATGATGTGACCGAGCCCGACCTCAACCCGAACATCGTTCCTAAATATCTGGATGAACCTGGCCTGGCCCGTCGGGTACCATCGGGCTCGGGTCGGGTATCCATCCTCTACTGGACACTGTTGAATGTTTCACACAAGGCAAAGTTTAATTTAGAAGCAAAGTCAATTGAAACGTGAGTGACGACTCTTCCTTGGTCGTGGATCGCTTTAGACACCACTTTAGCAGCCCAATCCATCCGACACTGTGAGCGCACCTCTCCGTGAAACCAGCTGGTGAACATGTGTTTGTTTCCTGCTGCTGGAGCATAAACGTTTCATGGTGGAGGAGTCTAATCCAAACAACGTAAAAATGAACTACAAAGTAAATCATCAACAGCTATCGAACAGTATCCAAGGGTTGTTTCAAATGAGAGAGCAAGCATAACTTAGGAGGAACGTCTGTATTTCAAAAGAAACATATAAGAACAAATGCTAAATATCACTGCATCACAACCAAAGGAGTTAATGTATGGAACAGCTGCAGTGAAGAGATCAAATCATGTACAACAATGAGTAATTTCAAGAGACAATTTAAAATGAATATATTGAATGGATACGAAAAGGACTCGAGGTGATAGTATTGTATAGTGACTGTATGGTTCCTGGACCTATATACTAGGTCTAGTATGGATGTGTTATTATTTGATTTGCTATAGATAGACGGAAAGGACAAACATAAATGGAAAAGAAAGAGAGGAAAAAAAAAAGTATGTATGTATGTATGCATCTGTGCCTGTATGCATGGGTATATGTGAGCTATAGGCAGGTAGAAATACGGTGTATGTAAAGAAGAATTGTGTTGAATTGTTTTGTATTTAACTAAAGGATAAAAATAGAGATAGGGGGACTAGAAAAGTTTGTTTATGAACTTCTTCCCACTCCTTTTTGAACATGGGAATTTCTTTCTTGAATTACTTATAATAATTTTGTTAGATTGTGCTGAGAAGTACATGTCCTTATTTATCTGTCATTTTGATTTTATATATGTATGTATATACTGAATATATATATATATATATATATATATATATATATATATATTATTTTTTACATGTTCAAATAAATTACTACTACTACAAACATCCTTCTCTCTCGTTCTCTCTCTCAGGTCAGTCAGCGGCGGATCCATAAATCAGAAGATCAATACATCCTAATCATTTTCCTCGTGTCAGAGGCAGACGGACATCGGAAACAGCACAGAAACACGAAGACAAATGCCAAGTTGACATTTCGCAGATAGAAAGAAAGCGTTTCCCCCGACAGCAGTGTTATTATATTAAAGCATGTAAACATGTGGAGACAAGACGTATTTATCGACGTATGAACTGTTCCATTCCCAGGTGGTTTAACTGTGACTGAATTACAGGGACTGTTTAAGTAAAGTGCATTGTAGGTAAGTAGACTATTTAAGACAGGATTATCAAACTCAACTTCAATAAGGGCCACACTGGAAAAATGAGAATCACATCAAGGGCCAGACATGTAGAGTTTGACATTATTTTACCTAATCGAAAACGTGAAATATCTTTGACTGTATGATTGCCTTGTCTCATATAGTCTCTCACTTACAGTTTGGGTCCGGGACGCCGGCTACCAGCGGGAGTTGTTTAGGAGACTGTGAGCCAGGTACAGGTCAGATGACGGTTCTTTCTGAGATTGCAGTCGACAATTCAATTAAAAAATGCCTGTTCAATTAAAAAATGCCAATGAAAGGAGTAGTTAATGTGCTTACTATATAGGTATCTGTCTAATGTATATACAAGCATGTTTTGTGTTGCATGAGAGTGTTGAGAGATGCTTATTTTCTGTATTTTGTGTTGTCTTTGTAAAGCTGCGGAACGGACACAGTCCAAAACTAATTTCCCTTCAGGGACAATAAATGATATCTTATCTTTCAGGGGCCGGAGTGGTGGAGTTTAGCCAGAAAAAGTGAGCGTCATGCTGTAATGACAGTTAAGTCTAGGCACCAAAACGACTAGTCAAGTTTAGGGAAAACGTGGTTAAAACACTCCCGAGGAATTAACAAGCGTTTCCTGTGTGAAAGTATTCTGTTTTCGCTGCAAAGTGAGCTCCACCCTCCGGCTTGAAAGCGCTGTGTTCTATGTTGACACCAGGTTGTGCTATTTCATTTCGACATTATTTTCCATTGGCTATTGACGTTCATAAATAAGTGTTTTGGCATGGCTGGTCAAGTGGCTCTATATATGGTACTGAAAGGGGAGCGTGCCTATGTTCCCACATTTCTAAGAATTTCTTTTCACTGAAAATTAGGCTCTATGTTCCCACAGTTCCTTTTCATAAACTTGTATCAGATGTTATCCCCCTTTCTCCCAATTTGGTAGCCAATTACACCCAATCTATTATCCAGTAGCAATGGACTACAGATGGAATGTAACCCTAACCCTAACATAGGGCCTAATTTTAAGAAAAATCTTAGAAATATGGGAACATAGGGCTGTCTCCATTGAAAGGGGGATTTAATTCTTGCAGGTTTTGTTTTGCATGATCAAAAAATCTCCCCCTCTGCTTTTTTTCACAAATCACACATAAGACATAAAGATGAAAACATCTGACTCTAGAAGAATATTTCTTACTTAGTTATGAACACATAAAGCCTCAGCGGCATTGTGCACATTTCTCCAGCTCAGGCTTTTCTTTTGAAGGTGTCGCTGATGAGAGCCGGCGTGTTAGCGTCTGCCATTAAAGTGAGGTGAAGCAACTAGCAGAGCCTTTTGTCTGTAAGTGGCTTAGCTTTTCTCATTACTGCAGGATTTCTGTGCAGCTAACGGACTGTTTTGGTCACCTCGTTCCTTCAGGTAATTACACGTTCTTCATTTCTCATCTCCGTAGAGAAGATGAAAAGGAGAGCTGAGATTGAAACACTTACACAAAGAGTTAAAAATGATCCCCGCTCGTGAAGAAATGGAGGAGATGAAGGCAGTTTGACTAAATGCACACAATATTGGAGTTGCAAAGAAAATAGCTTCAGTTCTGCGCCTACGAACGTGTAGAGTGAAGAGTAAGGAGCACAACAGCAACCTATTGTTGAAAACGAGAGGTCAGATCACATCGTTTATTATAGAATCAGGTCACAGATTTATATTTAGTTATTGAAAATGTCATTGTACTCGGCCGTGAAATTGTCCTTGTTGTGCTTCGGTGTTGTAATGTGGGTGTTTTTTTTTTTATTTCATTTGTGGTGATGTCATTTTGGTATCAGGATTTTATTGTTGTATGTTCTCTTATGTTTTTTTTTAAATACTTTTGAACATTTTGGAAACATGTTACATGTTTTCACTTTAACACTGGATTTCTTTTAAAGTTAAAGTCTTTCAAACCTATTCTCAATCCCAACTCGTCACAAACTGACACTTGGTCAGTATCTCTCACCGTCAGATACCGATGCACAGATCCCCCTTTAGCGTCTGTATGGAACGCACCGGGCAGAGCAGCAGCTCAACCGCGGCGCTGTAAGATGACGTAGTATGAAGAGAGACAACGGTAGTGAGTAGTACGTGTGGCCAAAAGACCCTTGAAGCGTTGCCATGCTGGGTACACGCCTTCAAAGCACATGGCCAAGAAGCCAGCCTACAACAAGGCACGGCTGGCAATCACTGATCACAGACTCCAGCTGCCTCTCGTTTGCCCTCGTTAGGCCAGGACATAAGGAGCCACACCAACCAAGGCAAGTTGGTCTGTGTTTGCCACTCAAGCTAATCACTGCTCTGTGTGCTGCACCCGGAAAGCCCGTAAATCAAGCTGAAGACGACTGGAGCTGAAGGATTCATCGGTTTACCCTGGAACTTGAGGTCTCCTGTTCCCTCCTTGCCCAACTACACCGGTGAGCCCCTCTACTGCACCTCGCCTACCCAGCTGAATTCCCCACTACCTAAACCAACCCTGCACACTAGCCACGCCACGAGGGAGCTACACCACTGCACTCTTTATTTTGCTGTTCAAAGAAAAATAAAGCACCCACTTTTTTCACTGCAATTTGATTCTGGTCCATTCTTGTCCCGCCACATATGAAAGACCAAAAATTCAACAAGGCAGGTTGGGGGGGGTAGATGGTTCAAACAACACAGGACTTTCACCCAGGAGAACAGGATTCGAGTCCCGTTCCTGTCTCGCGTGTCACTGAAACGTTAGTTTAAACGAGGTATAATTCATGGGATTGTTCAAGTGCTGCCGGAAGATCCCCTGGATGGCCCTCATTTTCTGCAGGATGTCCGTCCCCTTCCTCTTTCTTTGTGTTGGTGTTCTAACCTCCGGTGGATTTGTGAGGACTATGGTTAACTGCTCCTCAGATCTCTGCAGGGTAAATCCAGACAGCTAGCTAGACTATCTGTCCAATCTGAGTTCTCTGTTGCATGACTAAAACTACTTTTGAACGTACACATGTTCCACCAAAACAAGTTCCTTCCTGAGGCTATTTTGCAGAGGCTCCGTTGCTCAGTCTGCCGCTTGGCACCACCCAAGACGATTGTGATTGTTTTAAAGAAATGCCAATAAACCAGAGCACGCTTTTCTCCCATCCTGGAATTCTGCGTGGACTCACCAGACCCTCCTCCACAGCGTTGCGAAGGAAGGTCTGGCAATGCGAGGCTATATTAAGAGAGATAATGGTAGAGGGTAGTATTAAATACCGAATGAAGGCAGGTTGATGTGGTGGATGGGTCAAACATCACAGGACCTTCACCCAAGAGACCGGGGTTCATGTCCTGTCGTCACTGAAACGTACATTTTCTAACCCCACCCACCATCTTTTCCTAAACCTGTCGTTCTTTACCTGCGTGTCAGTTCAACATATGTTCCGACCCAGAGAATCAGAAAGTGATGCCAAGAGTCCCAACCAAGCGTGTCTAGATATGACGCCAAAGGGCTGAAGGAGACTTTTTGCGTCAAAAACAAACGCCAAAGGCACCTGACCATGCGTCGCTTTTTGACGTGCTGGGAGTGAGAATGTGTTGAAGTCACACGGTTTCAGAACAGGCGTTCGGTGCGCAGAGGGAGAACGGCAGTATTTCTCAGAAACAAAGTTGAAGAAATGGACTATTTATTATATACTATTTAGGATGTTACATTACAAATATTATTTCTGCTTTTGCAGTTTTAGTAGTCAATAAAACCTAAAGCTATGTTTTGACACTGATGCATGCATACATGATGAAAATGACACAGAGGAGGGGCTAATTATTTACATATGGTACATGTATGTATGTCATATCCATGTACTGTTTGCAGGGAAAGAACTTAAGCAGTGTAGTGAATCCCATTAAGTGTGAGCGTTGGTGAACTCGCAAGGTTTTCTGGCCTCGTTACTGATCACCGCAAAGTGCTGCTTTAATTATTCCTCGCCACAGGGCCAAATGTTCATTATGCCACAACTAATTACTGCTACACAGCTGTAATCCTTTACAGCCAAACGGACAAAGCAGTGTGTGTGCGTGCAGCTGAAAGTTGTACAGTGAATGGGATGGAAATGCTCTTAATTTCCATGATGAAAACGTGAGATTAGATTACTGAAGGTGAGATAAAGCATTTTGACTTTTAGTCTGTTTAAAGGCTGTTATTAGTATATATATATGTGCTGCCAAATTAGTGATTAGCAGCTCCTGCTTGCACTGTAAGGGGGAGAGAGGGATTAATACCTACAATAAATACAGGAGTAGCAGTGGGTGTCGAGTAGGACCACAGCAGCAGCCACGATCTAGGTGCCACCACAATCCGAGGAGGTATACGTACAGTTTAGTGTCACAAATTACCCATACAATGTCCTTAATTATGAACCTGGTAAACCACCTGCGCTGTTTAACAGGTGTTTTATAGTAAGTAATCAATGTTGTTGCAAATGTGGATTATTTACAAGCGAAACAATGGCAGGGCGACCCCGTTCTTCGAAAACGATTGTGTCAAATTGCGAGGTCCTCAATTACAATCAAATTAAAAGGGGAGGAGTGAAATTTAACGAGGCTAATTCCCGAACTCGCCACACCGACAGCGACTTTGGAGTGGCTGGCGAGACGTCACCTAATCGCGAATGCGATGGTGTGCACCGCTGGCCGTCACCAAGCGCGGCTGGTGCGTCTGGAAAGGGGGATAGACGGCTTCAGGTGGTACTAATACACACAGTTGTCACAATTTACAGTGTAGCCTAAAGAAATTATTATAGGCCTACTACTTGCCTAACCCCCACCCCTCAAAACTCGTGTTATAAACACTAGGCTACAGCACCCCGACCAAGTCACAAACGGCTCTGCTCACCCGGACCTAGCCGAGGGCCCGTCTGGGAAAGATTCTGCCTTAGAGGCGTTCAGTCATAATCCCGCAGACTGTAGCTTTATGGTAGCTTTGTGACACTCACTTTTTAGGAACATAATTTGTGACACTAAACTGCACGTATCCCATCCAGGGAAATCTGCGAGGCGATAAAGCACAAGGACTCCGTGGAAGATGTTAAGTTAGTATCATGCAATACATCTATTATTTATGGATGTTTATTCCGAGATAATGGCATCCTTGGTAGGGTTGGGTACTGAAACGCGGTGCCAATAGGGCACCGGTGCCGACGTAAACGGTAGTAACGAGACCGAATAAGAACGAAAATTTCGGTGCCTCATTTCGGTGCCTGACTTTACACTACACTCGACAGCAGGTAACGTTAGCCTACCTTTAGCTAGCAGCTGGATTAAACACAATGGTTAAAATGCTGACAGCTAACGCTAAACAGTGTAAAGTGTGACTGTATTTCACTGTAGAGGATTCCAACACCGGGACTTAACAGTCTGCAGCTGCTGTTGTCGGAAAAACAACACAGACGGTGCGTTCACTTGAAACGGGTAGCCTCGTGGTGCATTCAAAGTTATTGTAAAATACCCTTTTCCCATCTGGTGGTTGTTTTTGTTGTTCAACAGCAATTTACTGGTGAAATAAGTTATTGTTATAAGTTATAGTTATTACATTATTATTAAATCTTTAATTTTGACCATATGGCCTTAGCAATAAACAAGCCGTTCTTTAATGCCGCAGACTGTTGTTTAGTACCCTTCTTTTTTTTAAATGTTTTAACTTTATTAAAAAGTATCGGTTCAGGCACCGTTTAGGCACCGGCACCGTTTTAAAAGTATCGCTTTAGCACCGGTATCGGAAAAAACCCAAACGATACCCAACCCTAATACTCGGAAAGTGTAAGTCACAGTGAATCTGGACACTGATCCTGTCTTTTTATTCAGAACCAGACAGTGGAATGTTTTTGAAAGGCCAAATCAGGGACATGACCTCAGTCTATCAATCCAAGCATGTGTTTCACTGCTGAAGACCAATAATTGCCCGAAAACAAGATGGCAGCAGACCAGGCCTGGCAGATCATCAGGAGAGAGACAGTTCATGCAAAGGACGTGACACCAAACATTAAATAAATAATCTGTTCTTTAACATCTGGGGGACAGCTAGTCGGGATCAACGGAAGTACATTTCCAGGATAACTGCCTGACATCCCGCGTGGCGATGTCCTTCACCTTCCGCTCTCTGTGTGTTGCCGTTCTCAAACTCGTGCAACAAGTCAGGCCTGCTTGGTTCTTTTCAGGGGATGATTGTAAAGATTTACAAAGAATATGTTTATGTAATTTCCTCTCTATCTGGGACATTTTGAGACCGATTGGTGGGATTGCTGTCGACGATGTACACACGGAGATACACTGGTAAGAGCTAATGAGGTGTAACCATGTATCAGCTAATTTAAATAGCTCACGTTACTGTATTGTGTCAACAGTTAACTTCATTTAATATTGTATGTGGAGTTTTCTTTTGCGGGGTGCAAATGTTCCACCAAAACAAGTTCCTTCCCGAGACTATTGTGATAGACAGATATTTATTGTCCCATAAGGGAGATTTCTTTCACAGTCTCACATGTGTATGTCAGTGTACAAGGACAAAGACAACAGATGATATAGAGACAGGTATATCGACACAGAAACAACCATGTTTATAGTAGCAGAGCCACCGTTGCTCCATCCAGAGCTTAGCGCCGCCCAAGACAATTGTGATTGGTTTAAAGAAATGCAAACAACCCAGAGGTTTTTTTCTCCTATCCCAGTATGTATATGTGCCAGGGGCGGATTGGCCATCGGGAATACCGGGAACAATCCCGAACGGCCGGTCCATTTCAGGCCGAACCGGCCGGTGGTCAATACGTTGTTTTTTTTTTACGCCACCGGCCTGGCCAGCCGTTCAGCTGCAGCAGAGTGCTGTGTGTGTGTGTGTGTGTGTGTGTGTGTGTGTGTGTTTTTCACACCGGGCCAAACCAATACTTTCAATCTTGAGCGGGGATACGATAACTTGGACTGATCCTCGTTTTTCCTGACATCAGATTGGCTCAAACTTAAGGCGCCGAAAAAAAGAGTTTACTTTCAGTCAGGTTCGGATTTGTATGAATGCAACAGAGACGGACGTTAAGAAATGGTGAAAAGAAGGAAAGAAGAGAAAGAAATGGGTGGGGCCAAAAAAATAATAATGAAAAAGAAAAAAATGTTGGCACAAGAGGCAGCTAAATGCGCCAAATTAACAGACCTTTTCCGTGAAAAGGGTGCTGTCACAGCTGCAGGAGGAGGAGAGAGGAGGAGGAGGAGGAGAGAGGAAGAGCAGGAAACAGACAGGTAGAGGAGCAGTGTGCAGGGCTGGGTAGGCAATCATATTAGGCATATCAATCAATCAGATATTTACATATAGGATAAAATGCCAATAGTTCCACATACTAGATAATAACTTGACTGAAGCACAGAGTGAATTAGAAAATGTTTTATTCTTTGTCATATTTATAACTGATGTTCTTCTCATGCATATGTAGTTGCACAATCAGTAAGCAGAGGCAGGGAGCCAAGCTGAGAAAGTAAAGACACACACACACACACACACAAATCAATCTCTATTTTATGGGACTGCATTGTAGTTTTTGAGTATATGAGTGTGAGTATTTGTAACTATTTTATCACTCCAACTGACTATGCACATGACATGTTGGTAGTTAGCAGTATACTGTGACTTATGTGTTCGAGATTAGGTTTTGCTGACCTGGTTGTGTTCAGTGCAGTGGTGACTTGCTCATACAACCTGAGGAGACAGGTGTTATCCTGAAGTTTCTTGAAGGTCTTCAGCGTAATCTGATTCTCTTTATACCATAAAAACACTATTAGAATTAAAATAACTGCAAAAAATCCTTCTGCTCGTGTGCCAAGGGCACTAGCGTAAAAAAAAAAAAGTCCCGGGCTGAATTTCAGTCCCAGTATGGCCCTGATATGTGCTATAGCCAGACCATAGTCCACAGCACTGTGGAGATGGATCTGACTATGCAAGACTAAGGGGCAGTGGTGGTCTAAAGGTTAAAGAAGCGAGCTTGGGACAGGGAGGTCAATCCCCAGACTGGCAGGAAAAAATCTGGGTGGGTAAAATGAAAGAACAGTGCTTGTCCCACCACCATTAGCACCACTGAGGTGCCCTTGAGCAAGGCTCTTAACCCCAACCCTTCAGTGGAGCTGCTCAGTGGCCAGCAGATCCGACTGTGGTTGTACTGGGCAGCTTCCAGGTATGAATGTGGAACTGTGTGAATGTGACAGGTCGTTGTTACAAATGACAAATTTTTCTCAATCGACATACCTGAATAAATAAAGGTTAAAAAAAGGGACATTTAGTCTAATCTTCTCCTTTTCCTCTCCGTCGGTCAGTCTGGCGTGCCCGAGGGTCCATTGATCATCAGCACACACGGGAGACAGGAAAAGATGAGGGGGTGGGCGCTAGACGTGATCATTACCAAGCCATCGGGCGAAACCCCTCCCCCCTCCTCCACTGTCTACAAGCTGACGGCCATCGATCTTTCACCTGCTGCTGTAATTATCATCTTGTTAGTGCTGTGTGCTTTACCTCGGCTGCTCTAACTTTCATAACAACAGCCTTCATGACAACAATAGCAGAGGATGCCAAGTTGCTAATGGGCGAAGAGACGAAAATAAAAGAAAAGGCCAGGAGAGGGAAATTTGACTCTGGCTGTCCTTTACCCTGTGCTCAGACAGAAACAACACAGGGTGAAACAATGCAGCCCCCTCATTCTTTCCAATGAGCCTGCGTCCTTTAAGCAGAGGGTTACGATGCAGAAAATAGGGAGGTAACAATACACTCAACTCAAGATTCGATACTATTCGTGATTTTAAGGTCACGATAGGATTGACTCAGGATTTTTTTTTTTGCTGAATGATCTACGACCTCATATCTAAACCAGAGAATGTTGGTCGCGGTTTTTGAATGTAAAGGTTGTGATTTCAAGCGTCGCTAACGTTGTGAAACGGTCATAGTTTGGTTAGGTTTAGACACCAAAACTACTTAGTTAAGTTTAGAAAGAGATTGTGGTTTGGATTAATATCAGACGTCACTTCATGTCCCGCACGTGATGCTGAACGTGACCTTCATAAAGTTAAAAAAAACCTTTATTTTCAAAAGGGAGTTGAACCCCGGTGTCCTGTTTGTTTGACCCATCCACCACCCTAAATTATCTCCTTATGTGGAAATTTGGCGCTCTTATATTTTGTCGCCTTACTTCCTGCTTTGCTCCAATCATAATTAGCTACTGCAGCCACTAGATGGCGCCGCCACTATTAATGTAAATATGAGTAGTAATGGCTGCTTGAACAAACGACTTATGGGAGAGTTTTTCAGGGGAGGACAGTTTTGATCTGGCAGCAATCCGCCCGATTCTTCCCATTCAGGGACAAGTTTGCAAAGTGTCTCAAACCAGACTTCCTGTTTCATATTTCACATCTTCTTCTCACCTGTACCTGAAGTAGCACGCCTCCACCAGCCCCCACATTGTTTCAAGGGTTGTCTTTGCTCTGAACGCTCACTTAAACGTACAATATGTAATTTTCGGCCACTAGGGGTCTCTCAACCAAAACAATGGATGGTAAACGGTGACTTTTGATGATGTTGGGAACTTGGAATTATGGGAGTTGTAGTTTTCATTGTTAAACACCATCACCACATCTGTTCACAGACAAGATTACCCATTCAAGTTTAGTAATGTTTAATCATTCTAATAAAATAGCTGCAGTTTTATGCAGCATAATTACATTTTTTTTACGACTCAAGGAAACGTCCGAAATAAAATAACAGATTTATCTGGGTTTGAAAATCGTTGGAAACATTTGGGATACAAGTACACAACTCAACAAAATATATAACATAGGTATAGTCGTTTTTAGACATTTTAATGCAGAAATGTTACATATTGTCAGGGCTATAGTCAAGTCCACTTTGTTGAGTCCAAGACAAGTCCAAGACCAGCACTAGTCGAGACCGAATCAAGACCAAGTCCAAAGAGGTTCAAGTCCAAGTCAAGACCGAGTCCAAATGAGAGACAGTCAAGATCGTAGAAAGAAAGGGTCAAACTAGGCTACATTATTTATTTAAAATATAAAATGGAAATGTTTCTATTCTTGAACTTATTACTTGTCCTAAGAATTCATATTACAAAGTGCTTGCTGACATTGTGTCTGTGGCCAAAATGAAACTGATTGATACCTGATGATTGAGGTATATGATGCAGCCAGGTGTATCCCAGGCGACCAATCACAAAACCCGTTCTAGATGGATTTTTAATTAAAATAATAGCAGTTTTCTGAACGAGCGCGCTTCATCAATGGTTTCTTTTTGAAGGAGGAAGTTACTTTAGAATAAAAGCATATAGTGCTGGACTCGGTCGAGACCAATTAGAATATTTGGGCGAGTCCAACGGCCGAGTCCGAGACAAGTCAGAGTCCAAATACCAACGAGTCCAAGACAACAGAAAAGCATCTTGAGTCCGAGTACTACAGCCCTGCATATTGTACCTTTAAATGGTCGGCGGTGGACGAGTCTCACAGTACGATTGATGACTAAAGATTTCACCTCCTCTTGTTCCTCTCATGATTGTCATACTTTGTGTTGAGGAGTCTTTAAGTGAGAGGTAAGAGGGGGGACGTGGAGATTATAGGAGAAGGAAAACAACGAATAAAGATTTTGATCATGAATACAAATATGAACATTTATTGTAATAAGACAAATTATACAATTTGTCCAAAGTGTTAATGTATCATTTCTATATCTCTTCACAGTAAATGCATTCTTTGTACTTTGTTTCAGCCTCTGTCAGTTCGTTCAGATACTTTCTATAGCAGATTCACTTACATGATTATGTAAATTCAATGAAATTCTTCAATCACGTTTATCAATCAGCGTTTGAAGCAAGTACAGTTTCTTTTCCGTTGGCGGCTTTTCACTGGTGTTCTCAGGATAAAGAAGCTTTTATGACTCAGCGCAGGATTAAACGACTCCCTCATGATGGATTTTTTTTTTAGTAAATGTCGACTTTTCTCTGCCTCTAATATGCTTTACCTTCCTTAACATTGCACCATGCAACCAGTCAGATTGACTTGTGAATCATGTCAAAAAATCCCGCAGATGAAAGACTCCTTTGAAAGCAGCAGTAAAAGAAAATCAAGCCTTTCAGCCGGCGACGAGGCACTGCCGGATCAAAATCCACTCAAACAATAACATTTTTCCCCTTTTTTTGATTGTGATTAAGCCTTATTTTTCTGACAGCCACTAAAATAATTGCGAAAGTAATGAGATAGTGGCAGTTTTTTTTTTCTTCTCACTTTCTCTCTCCTTTCAAAAAATGAAAAGATGATGAAAACATCCGTGACTCCAGGAAAAGAGCATTGCTGGTTGAGAAAAGGACTTCAAAGGGAATGATAAGCAAATGTAGCCGAGCTTTCGTTCTGAATTAAGTCAACCAGTCACTTTAATCAAATTGTTTTTAGAGGAATCAAACTACAAACACAGAACCAGAGAGAAGAAAGAGAGATTGATTTTCAGCGCCTCCTCAAACAGCGTTCTGCAACACACCGACAGCCACTTCTTCCCATTTATGGTGATTTTTTAAAAATGTTTTGACTCTTTCAGTTGACCTCGGTCCCTGTCAATCCCACTTTAACACAAACAACAATAATATAAATTAGACAGAAGGAAGCAGACAGCACTCTCAATTATGCTCTTTTCCCGCTGGCTTGGCATGTTTACGTGATGCAGCTCCACTGGAGTCAGTCCACATTATGTCACGGTTAGTCGGGATCAACGGAAGTACATTTCCAGGATAAAGCCTGACAGGCTTTGCCCCCCACCTTCCACTCTGTGTGTTGCCGTTCTCAAACTCCCTTTGCTACGGGAAACAACAACAACCTTCGAGCTACCAAGCTACACGCTGAAAATGGCAAGTTTTGAAGAACATTTGGATGGTGCAACAAGACTGGCGTGCTTGCTTCTTTCAGGGAATGATAGTAAAGATTTACAAAGAATATTTTAGGGCATTTCCTCTCTAACTGGGACGTTTTGGAACTGATTGGTGGGATTGCTGTGGACGAAGTACACACGGAGATACACTGGTAAGAGCTAATGAGGTTTAACCATGTATCAGCTAATTTAGCTCACGTTACTGTATTGTGTCAACAGTTAACTTCATTTAATATTGTATGTGACGTTTTCTTTTTCTTTACAAATGTTACACCAAAACAAGTTCCTTATCAAGACTATTTAGCAGAGCCACCATCGCAGCGTCCAGAGCTTAGCGCCGCCCAAGACAATTGTGATTGGTTTAAAAAAATGCAAACAACCCAGAGGTTTTCTTTCTCATATCCCAGAATGCATCTGTGGTGTAGCCAGACCTTCCTCCACAGCGCTGTGGAGATAGACGCTAGCAGTGCAAGACTACATGACTGTGAACCCTCTCTGGACTTGCATACTGTGATCTGTCTTCACCTTTATCACATCAAGAATGCTTTTATAAATTACGGATACTCATCATCATGTACGAAGTCTGTTGGAACCCAGATATTTGGATTTAGCTGTTATCTAACTGAAAGGGTAGAGTCTCTGTCTGTCCTTGGATTTTCTCGTCAATCGTTCATCCGATCGGCTTCACACTTGGCTTGGGTTTATTGCTGGGGACCCAGTTTTGGATACATGTAAGATTTTGATGAAGGTATGATTCACCTCAGTCCACTTACATTCCCTTCCCATTATTAACTTTTATTGCCAATCACAGTTATTGTTAGAAGCACCACAAACCAGTAAAAGTACTCATTAGGCAGAATGACTTATTTCAGGATCATATATATTATATTACTGGATTATAGTTATATTCATGTGATCATCACTTTAATGTTGCAGCTGGTAAAGGTGGAGCTCATTTTAATGACTTTATATAGTGTCAGCTTCCCCTGAATGAAGCTGAATCACATGACGTACAACGTGTGCTAAACATACTCTTTCAAAGTCCCCCTGGGGTTTTCGCCAGATCTGCAAGAAACTTGGCATATAGCATCTCCAGATGGACCTGTCAGAAAGTTTTAAAATATTTTTTATCGGTTAAAAAATGCGCAAATTACGACATACAACACATTTTTGTAGCTAGCACCATAATGTAAACTTTTGCATATCTCGTCCAAAGTTGATGCGATCAACGCAGAGCTTCCTGTTTGCCATGTTACTTTGAAGCTTTGGACCAAATTTGGCGAAAATGTGCCTAATCCATAATAATACATTACATACATACATTTATTAGTTGAACGTACAATATTGGCTTCCAAAATGTAGTGCAGCGGAAGTATAAAGAAGCATAAAATGGAAACCTCAAAATTGTACAGTACTTGAATGTGTTTGGGCAGGGTCAGCCCAATGTTCCCACAGCCCAATGTTCCCACAGCCCAATGGTCCCACAGCCCTATGTTCCTACAGCCCTATGGTCCCACAGCCCTATGGTCCCACAGCCCAATGGTCCCACAGCCCAATGTTCCCACATTTCTAAGATGTTTCTTAAAATTAGGCCCTATGTTAGGGTTACATTCCATCTGTAGTCCATTGCTACTGGATAACAGGTTGGGTATAATTGGCTACCAAGCTACAAATTTATGAAAAAGGAAATGTGGGAACATAGGGCCTAATTTTGAAAAAAAATCTTAGAAATGTGGGAACATAGGCACGTTCCCGTTTCATCCACACCTCATGGTGTCTTCATCACATTTAAAAAACTATACCTTTTTCACTCGCTTTAAGCTGCTTGGCTTCTGCCAAGTCCTCTCTTGACTTATTTGTAATTCCCTATACTGCTTTTTAACATATTGTTGATTTGATTACTTCTCTCCTAACTTTCAATTTCTTTACTTGACTTTGGCTTATCATGTCAGTTTTTTGTATTGTTTGTTATGTACCTTTTCTGATGTTGTTTATCTGTACTTAGGCAGATCTTAAACCATCTGCCTCGACTGAAAAGCACTATGGGTCAACTTCTGTTGTTTTAAGGCTCTGACACACCAACCCGATTATCAGCTGTCGGACAGTCTGGTGAGGTCTGTGACTCGAGTCTGTTCGGTGTGTTCCGTGCCGCTGTCAGTCGGAGGAGCCGTCGGCCTTCATTTTGGCCGAATTGATTTGTTGAATCGGCCAGTGGGCAGTCGGACGACTCAATGACCAATCTGATTGGTGGAGTGCTAGCCCTTGACTAGCAAATCAGTGCTTCTTCCACAAGAAGAAGCCCGAGAGCTGAAAACGCTAGGATCTTCTTATGAGTAATGACAACAACGATCCTTCTTGACTGCTATCACCACTCTCTGATGAAAACAATGACTGACGACAGCATGCTCTGTGTTTACTAGGTCTAGAGAGGTGTTCCGGCGTTTCCAGTTTTCATTTTTTGGGCGACAATACAGTTTATCGCCGCCTGCTGTTATGGAGACGTATTACATCTTGCACGCGCAGAACGTACGCTCAAGTCGGCGTCGCTTCCGGTGTTTTTTGAGAGACGGGAGCCGACTGATCGGTCCGACGGTCGGATGTCGGGTTGGTGTGTCAGAGCCTTTCAATGTGCTATACGCTATAAATAAAGACTGTACTTCATTAGCAAATCAAATTACTTTTCATTCACTCAAATGAGTTTTTTGGTAAAGTGACAGCCCTATTCATGTTTAAATTTATTTAAATGAGTACCAATTTTACTGCATGCAATTTTAAAGTACAATTGAGTCATGCATTAAATGTGTTAAAAGATACGTAGGCAAATTCATTTTGGACTGTTCTTGTTGCAATTTACAGATGTGTAGGAAACGTGAAAACATATTTCGTTTTTCTTACTGTATTATCAAAACAAACAAGCCAATAGAAGTTAATAAGCTTTTCTCTCTTCAGGTGTGTTCAAAATGAACATGAAGGTAATTTTAGAGGTAGTGCAATTTCATAATAAGTCATCCAACCTACAGCTTCTCATGCTCTTAATACCTGAACAAATATATCTTGCATTTAGTGCAACCATATTTTTTTAGGGGGAAAATAGAAAGTCAAACTCACGAAATAACCTCAAACTGCAGGAGGGATAAGGAGTGTTTCAGAAACACACGGTGGGCAGTCGGAATAGATGATCGTTTCTCTTGAAGACGGCTGGATTTGATGCAGCGGCAGCCGCTCCTCGCTTTGCCATCGGGCATGAAGCGAAGAGAAAACGGAGCAGATGAGCTGCGAAAACACAAGCCAAATATCTGTCTGTGAGAAAGGCAAACTGATGGCCGAGCATTAGTCTGCTTCCATCTGAGCCGGTTAAACCGGAGAGCTGCCATTACTCATGTCCTAACAGCCTGTAATGGAATTTTCCTCGGATGAGCAAAAGGTTGTCAAGCCACTCGCCGCAGATCAGAGAAGCAGCTCAGCGGACTGGAAGCCCAACAGGAAGAGATGGGTCTGGAGAACACACACACACACACACACACACACACACACACACACACACACACACACACACACACACACACAGGGCTCAAAACCACTTGATGTTTCCATTAATTACATGAGAGCGTTGAGGACACACAGACTGCCGTTAGCAACTGTTTTTACTCTTGAAAGTGAATCTCTTTATTCATAACACCAAATTCTGCATTACTGTCTCCATAATTAATGCAAATCACTGCTTTCAAACCTTGTTGGCTTGTGAGGCAATGCCTACTTGTGACTCCTCATCACGGGATATTATCTGGACATGATATACTTGTGATTCTACGTCCTCTGATTCTGACATTTGAAGCCAAAAGAGGTGAAAGTATTCTGTCATTCTCAGGATTCAGGAACAGAAAAATACTTTGCACGTAACGTGAGACAGGTGCGTCGGAGAGGGACGAGCATAGGCGTCGATTTCGGTGGGGACGCGTACCTATCAGATTTCGTCATGAGTCATTTTGTACCCATCACTTTTTTTGAAAACCTCGAGCTAAAAAAAAATGTAATTCATAAAACATAATTCTTGAGCAACAGATGCCAACAAATCCACACAGGGCAGGCACACACACAGCTGTTCTGCTGCTGCGCACTGCAACAACTTCTTAATTTTTTTAAAGTTAAGTCTTTCTTCTTCATAAAACGTGTCGGACATCATCACATTTTTGTATACATTTTTATTCCAACACGGTCTCACGGCAGTTTGTGTAATTGTAACGTTATTTTTAATCTATTGATTCGTGTACAACAACACGTCTATCTTGTTTATTTCATGGTGGCCAGCACGAAATGGGAACCATCTACTCAAAGGTTGGGTTTAGGAAAAAAACAACGGGGAAAGGACGCCTCACACGCTGGGAGAAGGCCGGGAGACGATAGCGGGATGACGGAGGTTGGGTTTAGGAAAAACACAACGGGGAAACAAAACGCCACATGCGGGACACGATCACGGACTTTCCACCCCGACCAACGTCCCTATGTGGATTTTCAGCTTTTCATACTACTCCCTACTGTATTTGTGCTGTGATCACGAAATATGCTTCCCATTGAAATACATTACTTTACATTTTCGTGCTGGCCACCACGAAAAAAACGAGAACAATGTCCCCGTGAACACGAATCAATAGATTAAATAACGTGACCATTTCACGAACTGCCGTGAGACTGGGTTGTTTTATTCATTTACATTTGTAAGCTACAGGACAGCGTCTTTCAAAACATGACCCGCGCGAAAGAGAAAAAAAAATGAATGCGTCATTGTACCCAGCACATTTCAAACCAAACTGACGCCCGTAGGGACGAGTAGGTCAAAAGTTGCAAAGATAATTTTAATAGCTGATAATGTTTCAGTAACTAGACCTTTATCAGGCAAAAAATAATTCAAGAAAAATGTATTTTGTTTAACGGACCTATTTTATTTCCTTCTTTTATTTCTTTAATCATCTCATGACTGCTCAGATTTAATTCGTGGCACTTTTGCAGCCCCCAGTTCGGAAACACCTTACACGGGTAGTTATTAAAACGTAGCTATTTCTCTGCGTTTTAGCCTTTCATCCACACACCACATACCATGTTTCAGGTAATGGAAAACAAATTGTTTTGGAATACTCCTTCCAGGGTGAAGATGTTCTGAAACTGTTTTAAATCATGTTTGTTAGTTCCTGCTGTCTGTTGTCCTGTAGTCTATATGCTTGACGTTCCACTTCCGAGATTGCTCCGTTGCCGCCAGACAAAATCCTTTGTGAGGACTATGGTTAACTGCTCCTCAGATCTCTGCAGGGTAAATCCAGACAGCTAGCTAGACTATCTGTCCAATCTGAGTTTTCTGTTGCACGACTAAAACTACCTTTGAACGTACACATGTTCCACCAAAACAAGTTCTTCCTGAGACTATTTAGCAGAGGCACCGGGGCTTTTCTCCGGTGCTTAGACTCTCCTCCAGCGCGCTTTGGAGGAGAGTCTGGCAAAGCGAGACTAGTTGTCCTGTAATGTTCTTAACTCTTTGTTGAAGCCAAAGACCATTTAACAAAATGCAACCAATAATGATTTTATCTAACTTAACTGAAGGCTAAAAGATTATTGCGAGGAGAAACCCCATAATTGAGTCGTCGCTCTCAACCTGAAAAAGAAAGAAAATTAAGGTAATCCATCAACGGTCATTCAAAGGATTTTGTATAATTTAATGGGTTATTTAACATTAATAACACTTAATAACTTTTTCAAGCCATGCACAAAGGTAATTCAAACCTTATAATACGTATGTGCCTTCAGGGATTCACCCATGAAGTAATGACACTGACCCGTACTATGACATTTAATGTTGATTTAATTGAGAAATTAAGACTTGATACGAGATAAAATACACATTTTGGATCATATTGGAATCAATTACTCACAAAGATGCATAGACCAAAGAGGTATTTTTTGCAGGATTAAAAAGTATTTTATCTTAATTGATTGACAGCTCTAGTTTAATACTATGAGATGCTTTGAATTATATCTTTAACGTTTGGTCCTTTAAACTTGAGATTTTTCTGTGTACAACATTATAAATTAATGATACATTAACATAGAGTTGTTCACTGTTTGCAGAGTAAATTTACCCAGCAGCCACGGGGTCAAAGGTCAAAGGGAGAGTACCAACAGCGGGTAGCTGGTTCAGCATGGCAGCCGACACGTTGGCCTTTGCTTTTATCAAACACTTCGCCCTTCTGATCTCTGTGAGCGCCACTCTGACATTCAGGCTAATTCCCTTTCATTTAAAAAGCAGACAGTTTATCACTGGAGCACCTCGTGGTGGTGAGTAATTACTGATGTCATCCTGACTCACAGTTAACCCGGCTCACCGCGTCGGGATGACTCACAGCACCGGTACCTGCTGTCATTAAAACACAGTGTGAGCTGATATTAAGGAAATGTGGAGGACGCACATGTTGAGGAGCCCTGCAGGGAAGAGGAGCGACGGTCACAATCCACCCGCTGGAACAATGAAACTGTGGAGATTCACAACAACAACTGTGTTAGAAAGTGTGAGTTCTGGTTTTATAAAGTCAACGTTACAAGACTCAATTGACATGAAAAACTAAAGCAGAAAAGTTGAAACTAAAGGCCCGATTGAGCTGATGCACAAGCAGTTGCATACTGGGAAAGTGTTCGCATGTGCCCAAGACAATGCGCGCAACATCATGCGTGGCTGCGCAACCGGTACAAGTTGGCAGCTGTCCGCGGACGCTGAACATGGAAATGTGCAATAGAGGATGGATACCCGACCTGAGCCCGACGGGACCGGACGGTACCCGACAGGCCTGGCCAGGTTCAGACAGATATTTAGAAATGATGTTCGGGTTCGGGTCGGGCTCGGTCACATCAGCGTGATAAGGCATTGAACATTTTAAATTTAAAACAGCTTATAACATGCACTTGTTGACCCGTGTGTGCTGATGCGCTCATCTGTTGACATTTCCGAATGCCTTCCTACAGTTGCTTAATAAAAGTGGGCTTTCCACACAAACAAACGTACATGTGTCATTAGTATGAGAAAAGAAATGAGATTTTAACTGTGTCGGGCTCGGACAGAAAAATGCGGCCCAAGCAGCACTCAAATGAGCGAGCCTTCCAGATGGGTGAACTGAAACTCTTATTGCCTGGTTGGGTCGGCTATCGGTCCGAAAATAAATCTAAATTAACATCACTAATTTCTTGTATTGAACAAAAATGAAGTCTTGCTGAGAAACATAATTGTCAGGGATAGAAATACTATAATAGACTCAGCAGTTGCTCCCATTCTGCCACTCTCAAAATGTAATAATATGGAACATGAATATAGATGTGATCTGATGATGACATTAACGATGATGGTGATAATAGTGTTGTCTCCTCAAAAGTGTTTTGGTGTTGAAACTGATAATCAGATCCTCTGAGAGCAGGGAAATAAGGGTGAAACGATGCACAGCGCAGGGGGATAGTGAGTTGAAATGCACCTTTAAGCCGCCCCCCTTTTATTCCGAGCCATTTCCTATTGACAGCCTGCTGGGACTCTGAATTGAAAGGGCATGATCTTTTCTGAAGGCAGACAGGGGATTGTACAGACACTATTTTCAGAACCACATCAAGCCAATTAGCACAGCAGCAGCTAAGCTGGTGCATGCTGGGAGCCTGCGTATGTATAAGTATGAGGATGTGTGTGTGTGTGTGTGTGTGTGTGTGTGTGTGTGTGTGTGTGTGTGTGTGTGTATGTGTGTGTGCATCTGTTTTATGTAAGCTGAGCCATATGTTCATATTCCGACTGTATGTGGTCGCGCACTGTGCCGCATGTCTCCACGCAGCCATGCGGAGGGTAAAATTATCCCGGGCTTGTTAGCTAAAGCGTCCCAAGCGGCTGCTAATTAGCACATAATAGGACAGGCGCGTCCGCCACAGAGGGGTCTGTAATTTAAGAATAAAGTTCATTTTCCTCGCAGAGACATTCCTAGCAGCCGTGACCAGGCAAATAGAGGCAGCCTCGTCTCCATTAGCATCGCTCTTCAGCCTTGAACCGTCAAGTTATTATCAGCTAAAAAAAGTGCTGTTTTAGCTACTGTACATAGAGCACCGGAGGGGTAAATCTCAAGGCGCCTAAGTATTGTTTTCCAGCTCATTTTGGTGTAATTTGTTTTCTATGAGAGGAAAGTAGTGGTTTCTCCAGCCCTGTAATCTGACGTTTTAGCGCAGAAACTTCAGGGGTGGCTCTGCCGCCGGCGCAAGCAGGAAACTGGAAATGTCACTGTGTTGAAGGTGTGAAAGCGCGAGCAGCAGCTGGAAATAGAAAGAAGATGAATCACATTCGGTTTGTTCTGTAATTGCAGGCTTCACGTTTGCAGCGAGAGACAGAGAGGAGAAGCCGTGTCGTCGAGCCATCTGGAGCTCCAGCTATCGGCTTCTGTGGGAGGACTGGGAAAACCTCACGATATCAACATTCACCTTTCAATAACACTGTTATAAGTTATAATGACACCTTTAATGAAGGAACAACTACATGTTGTTTCAATTAATATCAGACTTATCTGGAGAGGTTTATACAGCTTTATTGTCATTATAGAATACCCTGGTGCATCATTGCACAAACACATAGTTAGAATAAAATAAAAGAATAAAATACGACATATAAGGATATAAATGTAGCACTCAAGGAAGTAAAAGTAAAACTAATATGTATGTATTAGGGCTGTCATTATGGATTTGGGCCTCGGGCTGCTCCGTAGTTTGGGAAATCTGGAAGCGATGCAGCAGTAACGTTGTGGATGGGGGAGCGTGCCTATGTTCCCACATTTCTAAGATTTTTTTCAAAATTAGGCCCTATGTTCCCACATTTCTAAAAAAAAAATTAAAAATTAGGTCCTATGTTCCCACATTTCTAAAAAAAAATTCAAAATTAGGTCCTATGTTTCCACATTTCTAAGATTTTTTTCAAAATTAGGTCCTATGTTCCCACATCTCCTTTTTCATAAATTTGTATCAGATTGTATCCCCCTAACCCTAAAAAATGTTGTGGGAAGATAGGGCTTAAATTGAAGGGAAATGTAGGAACACAAGACCTAATTTTGAAAATGTCCTAGAAATGTTGGAACATAGGGCCTAATTTTAAGAACATCTTAGAAATGTGGGAACATAGGGCCTAATTTTAAGAGAAATCTTAGAAATGTGGGAACATAGGGCCTAATTTTAAGAGAAATCTTAGAAATGTGGGAACATAGGGCCTAATTTTAAAAGAAATCTTAGAAATGTGGGAACATAGGGCCTAATTTTAAAAGAAATCTTAGAAATGTGGGAACATAGGGCCTAATTTTAAGAGAAATCTTAGAAATGTGGGAACATAGGGCCTAATTTTAAAAGAAATCTTAGAAATGTGGGAACATAGGGCCTAATTTTAAGAAAAATCTTAGAAATGTGGGAACATAGGTCCTAATTTTAAGAGAAATCTTAGAAATGTGGGAACATAGGGCCTAATTTTAAGAGAAATCTTAGAAATGTGGGAACATAGGGCCTAATTTTAAGAAAAATATTAGAAATGTGGGAACATAGGGCTGACCCCGTTTTTCGAGAAGTCTCGCCAAGGGAAATGTAGGAACACAAGACCTAATTTTGAAAATGTCCTAGAAATATGGGAACATAGGGCTGTGGGAACATAATTAATGTCGAACTTATCTGAAGAGATTTATACAGCTTTAAAGATGGCATGACAATACAGAGGTGCGCAATTAAATTCAGTGGTAGCTCAAACAAACTGTATGAACACATATTTAGAATAAAATTAAAAAAACAGACAGAAATAAATAAAATAAGCACTGAAGGAAGAAATAAAAAAGGGAACTAATATGTATGCATTAGGGCTGTCAAAATGTACGTGATAATAAAGAGTTAACACAAATTCCTTTGGATACCCCTAATTTTTTTTGGGAAATCAGTGCGGTAAATGCAGCAGTAACAGTAAATGATGTAACAATTTGGTTGGAAACCTGCGGGGCAGAGAAAGGCACTGACCCCATGTGAAGGTTGAGGGTTTGATTCCCTCCTGAATTGAAATTTGCTTCCATTTGTTTCCCGCTAATCGACAGCTGATATTTAATAAATGTGCAGAAACTGTAAACTAACGACAGAAGACGGAGGGAGCCGTTGACGTCCGCAGACAGCCGATCGATTAGAGAGCCGGGGAGTCTCACTTCCACTCGGCCCGCCCACTTTAACCTTTACCGCTAACTGGCCGACAGGTCCATCAATCAGCGGGACTGACAGCTGCAGCGGCCGCTCATCTGGCAGGTCGATGGCATGGATTTTTTCTCCTCTCAGACACAGATATTATGACATCTGATGGCGACGGCGGTTCATATTCTCCTATCTGAGAGAAGCACACGCAGAGTGAAGAGAGTGAAAAGATCAATCTGTGTATCTGTTGTCTTATCGCCGACGATTGATTGTTTCACAGACGGATATAAAGCACCGGGGGGGGGGGGGGGGGGATACAGTTAAATGTCTGGTTGTAATTTAAATATGTGGAAAACAGCTACTCTATAGTTCTAGTTTTAACTGGACAGAAGAACCAAACCAGTTTTTCGATGTTTTTTTTGTATTTATTTATTTATTTATTTATTTATTTTTACCACAAATCAGAGACCTTTTAAAAAATAATACAGGAAGCCATTATTTGTTATAAAACGACTAAATAAGTTTTCATTAAATATTGAAGTGACAAATGTCATTTTTTTTGCTGGGAAAGGCCCACAGATTACATTATATCAATATCTCAAACCTCTAAACACAAAACTAATAAAGCGTTAATGATTTTGTCAAAATTCCACAAAATATGGGCGCCTGGGTAGCTCACCTGGTAGAGCAGGCGCTCTATAGATGACTTCAACTGTCCTATGAAATAAAAGCCTAAAATTCCCCACCCACAAACTTAAAATTCCACAAATATTTTTGCAAAATGAAACTCTCCAAACCGTGTTCATACTTCTCCAAACTGACTCTTTGCTTCAAAATATTGCACACAGCTATCATATAAATATCTCTTACACAGCATCAAGTAAACACTGCTGGGATACATTTAAAACATTGCCATCAAAATACTACTTTATAGATGTTTTGGCTCAATGACATATCCGAATGTTCAAATGTTCTTAATTTCCTGTTTATTATTATAATTTTTTAAATTTTGCACCTCATGTATTTTAGGCTTTTAGTTATTTTTTTTCTCTCTTTGTGTTTAACCCTTGTGTTGACTTCGGGTCACATTGGCCCGTTTTAGATTTTTGTTTTATATCAGAAAATATTGGACGTAGAAATAAGCGCTGAAAATGTGTAGAAGAAAAATTTAAAAATGTAAAACGTTGGAAAAAGCAAAAACAAATTGTGAAAAAAGGCGTCACAAATGTCAGAAAAAAAGTGTTTTTTTTTTCAAGGTTGAAACGAAGACAACACAAGGGTTAAATTAGGGCTGTCAAACGGACAAATTGCCAAATTTCTATAGTTAATCACGATTAATCGCATGTTTTATCACATGAATAAAATTCTATTATTTTGCATTTCAGAACAGTGTTTAAGTTCATATTAACAATGGAAAGCCATTATTGCCAGTGTATATTAATTGGGAATCAAAGAAAGTTACTTTATGAACTTGACTTTAAGACTTTAGTCATTATTGCGCAATTCCTCCAAGTATCTAACCTAACTGAGATGTAACTCTAACACTTTGCTTATACAGTACAAACAAAATGGTCCAAAAACCAGATGCCACAGCAGGACATTTGTAACCTTTACGTTTTTCTAATGACAATGTCCCAAATGGCAAAAACAGTCAACTGTGTGCAGGGGTTAGTGTCCCAAAAGTTTATGGTGCAGCATAGTATCGTAAATATTGCATTGACACATATACATTGAAACATATCCTGTTTTTATCTGAGCTGCCTGTTTATTTTATTGATTTTTAATTTCTTGCTTATTATTATTATAATTTTTTTATTTTTGCCGCTTATCGTTTATTTTATTCTCTTTGTTTATAATGTGTTCTGTTGTTATGGTAAAGCACTAATTTAACTGTGTTTTGAAAGGTGCTATAAAATATAAAGTTTATTATTTCTTTTACATTTCTTCACATGCATGCAAGTTAGTAATTACTGCCCTTGGATTTCGTGTAAACTTACCACAGCAGCACTGAAGTTAAAGTTTGTCGAGTCTAGTCTGGTCAATTAGTGGTCTTTGTTTAGGTATAGATGTGTTTAAAAATACTGAAATTAATCCATCAGTTTTAATAATCCTGGGTTCCTAAAAGGGGAGCGTGCCTATGTTCCCACAGCTCTATGTTCCCACATTTCCTTTTTCATAAATTTGAATCAGATTCTATCCCCCTAACCCCTAACTCTAAAAAATGTTGTGGGAGGATAGGGCTTAAAATGAAGGGAAATGTAGGAACACAAGACCTAATTTTGAAAATGTCCTAGAAATGTGGGAACATAGGGCTGTGGGAACATAGAGCTGACCCCCCTAAAAGTTATCAGAAGTAGAAGTTTGTTCACGGTTGATGTCGGTGAAGTTGGTGAGTGCCTGCACTGTAAACTGTGAAGCAAACAGAGCTGTGAGCAGCAACACCTCGCCTCGCCGCTCTCCGTACGGCTGCGTCTGACTGTAGGGAATAATTATGAGCCATCTGAGGATGTTTATTAATGACCCTGGCATGGCGGGAGGTGGCTGCCATGCTGTTAATGCCATTCACTGGCACACAGCGAACCGTGGCAGCGCACAAAGAGAGGCAGCGAGGCAGAGGACAAGGCGCCTGGTGGACATCCATATTAATGCCAAGCATAGCCTGTGTTCTGCTGCCATGAGCCCCAGATGAAGTCCAGACAGAGCAGCCTGATCCCTCAGGACGCGCTCCTTTATCTTCATACCAGCACATCCGCTCCAGCCCAAACTGTCACCAGACGTCTCGAATGATGTCCAGGGATGTCCTCAAAATGTCTTCAGATGCCTTCTGATGTTCCAAGAAGATGCTGAGACTTGAGAGCAAAAAAAGTTTGGAGGAGAAGATTAAACTTCGCTTTGAACATCAGAATGTAGAGTCAAAGATGAAGTTTGGTGCATCAAATAGTGAATGTATTCCTTCATTTTGATAATGTTTGTCCTTGTCCCTTCATCCTTTTTTTTGTCTGCAGTTGTGATGCTGCGGCGGACGTTGTTTCGGCAACCCTGCTCAGCTGTGGCTGCTTTCAGTCAGCTGCACAAACTACACCACACTGGAGAAGTCTTTTCAGATGGTGATCAACATGAGCAACTTAAATTTCAAGCAGGTTTGAATTAAAGTCAAAATTAAAGCTATGTAACCTGACACCCCAGATGGTTTGTTACACAGAAGTATCTGAGAAGCCGTCATTGGAAACTGTTTGGAAAAGGGCAGGCACTTTAAAAAAATAGAAAATATCTGGCAGGGGATATATGGATGAACCATCTCTCTATCTATGGGGTCAGCCCTATGGTCCCGCAGCCCTATGTTACCACATTTCTAAGATTTTTCTTAAAATTAGGCCCTATGCCGCCTGCACGCTCTTAAGGGAGGTGATCCACAAAAGCCTATATGGTCGGAACAATGGGAGGTCGGAGCAGAGGGTTTATTTTTCAAAACAAAGGGACGTCGGACTAGTGGGCTGTAGGACCAAAGGGAATGTTTTCGGATTATTGAGAGGTCGGAAAAATGGAGCGTCGGAGAAATGGGCAGTCCCCCCTCTGGGAGCTCACTAACGTTTACGGATTTTACACTAACACACCAGGAAGTAAAATGGCCTATATGAAGGTAAATACTTAGGAATTATTCGGTTATTTTCTGTAGAAAATTAACATGTATCTGTTTTGCTTTGTTTTAGAAGCATAATTCCTAAGGTAAATCCAAAAAACACGAGCATACAATGTTTAAAAAACAAGAATTTATTGAATTGTCGCCTGTGACTTTAGTCTGTGATGCTGTGATGTGATTTTCATGTCGTAACAACAAAGGTCAGACAGAATCGGTTTCACTTTCTCTCTAATGAGTGAAATGACTTCAAAGCAGCTCTAATCCTAATCTGGTTTTCACAGGTAGATCCTCTTTGTGCTGCCTTTGACCCTCTGTCCCACCGCTCATTTTCAAATCCACTTTACCGACGCAAACGGGATGAAACGCCTGAACAACTCTGCCGGCTGAACATGTGAAAACCTTACATGCACAGCGGGGGATTTATTCACTGAGAAGCACCTGCATTTTGCCGCCTTTGCATGTTATTGATTTCACCAACGGCAGCGCTTTGCTGAACAGGTAACGTAGCAGGAGAGCTGCTGCTTGAGGCAATCTCTCCGTAGGAATATTTAAAGGTTCCATGGCCTTAGTGGTCCCCTAATACTGTATCTGAAGTCTCTTTTATATAGACCTTAGTGGTCCCCTAATACTGTATCTGAAGTCTCTTTTATATAGGCCTTAGTGGTCCCCTAATACTGTATCTGAAGTCTCTTTTATATAGACCTTAGTGGTCCCCTAATACTGTATCTGAAGTCTCTTTTATATAGGCCTTAGTGGTCCCCTAATACTGTATCTGAAGTCTCTTTTATATAGACCTTAGTGGTCCCCTAATACTGTATCTGAAGTCTCTTTTATATAGGCCTTAGTGGTCCCCTAATACTGTATCTGAAGTCTCTTTTATATAGACCTTAGTGGTCCCCTAATACTGTATCTGAAGTCTCTTTTATATAGGCCTTAGTGGTTCCCTAATGCTGTATCTGAAGTCTCTTTTATATAGGCCTTAGTGGTCCCCTAATACTGTATCTGAAGTCTCTTTTATATAGACCTTAGTGGTCCCCTAATACTGTATCTGAAGTCTCTTTTATATAGGCCTTATTGGTCTCATAATACTGTATCTGAAGTCTCTTTTATATAGGCCTTAGTGGTCCCCTAATACTGTATCTGAAGTCTCTTTTATATAGACCTTAGTGGTCCCCTAATACTGTATCTGAAGTCTCTTTTATATAGGCCTTAGTGGTCTCCTAATACTGTATCTGAAGTCTCTTTCCCGAAATTCAGCCTTGGTGCAGAATTCCAGCCACTAGAGCCAGTCCCACAATGAGCTTTCCTTAGTATGAGCCATTTCTGTGTCTGTAGCTTTAAATGCTGTTGAGGAGGAGAGGGGGCAAGGTGGAGGTGCGGGGGGGGCCTTGACCAACTGCCATGCTTCACTTGTTTTCAAGCCATGTCGTCTCTCTCTCTCTCATGGGTGGGCCAAATTCTCTGGGCGGGCAAAGCAGAGAAAGGGGAGGTAATCTTTCCCCTTATGACGTCATAAAGGGGAGATTCCAGATCGGCCCATCTGAGCTTTCATTTTCTCAAAGGCAGAGCAGGATACCCAGGGCTCGGTTTACACCTATCACCATTTCTAGCCACTGTACATGTTGCACGTTATGAAACATAGGAATCTGTGTGTGGGAGGAGAACACATTCTGCCGACCTCCAGGGTTTCCTTTCATGATCCTCCACTCTCACCAATGCCCAAGGTTACGATGAAGCACCGGTACCGCCGCTCCACGCCACACACTGACACACAAACACACACACGCAAACACACACTGACACACAAACACACACAGCAGAGAAAGGAAATCGCTGCGAGGCCTTGAAGCTTTTCTCTCGCCTCACCTGTGTCTCTCTGCGTCACTTTATCAGGTCGCTTATTGAAGAAAAGGACCGATCAGATGTCAGCAGGGCTTGATTTGAGCCGGAACACGCCAGAACATTCCGACACCTCCGACGTTGGATCCGGAATCTTTTTTATTGGATCTGACACCTCCTGTGTCACTATGAAAAAATTATCACCTGTTTGTGTAGTGTTCAATGTTGTTATCTGTCTTGTTAGTCTTATTCCCCATTGAAGTTCTACAAAAATCTTGTGTTTGCATTTTTGATGCATTTTGAGGTTAATTTTCAGGGTAAGACAGAGGGGGGGGAGAGGGGGGGAGGAAGGGGAGACAAGGGGGGGGGGGGGGGGAGACACTTCAAATGACACATGGGCTTGTGCTGGTTGAGATTGCCGTTATAGCCTCATTTCACTCATGAGAAAAATGTCAAAAAGACAACAAAGTTTGCTTAACTTTTTTAAATACTCTGGCCAGTCGGATCCCAAACAAGCCAAAATTGTTTCCGCCGATCGAGAATGTGGGAGACATTACATTTCGTACCCATGCAGTGCATGTTCGGAAATTAAAATAAACATTGCCCTGACGTACACACGGCGTTGTTCAGTTTTTTTTTAGTCAGAGAAGCTACATAGGCAGTGTAATTATTATTTTTTTTGTTCCGTTACCTCCAACCCCTGTTTTGAGTCGCCGGATCCACCCCCGCTCTACACTCCGGGACCTCCCATTTTACAAATTAAGCACTGGATGTCAGCACACAACACGCAAACACACACACACACACACACACACACACACACACACACACACACATACAGGGTTTATATCGGCCCCGTTCACGGGCGGTTGTGGCTCAGGTGGTAAGAGCGGTCACCTACTGATACGAAGGTGACTTCGTAGGTGGTTCGATCCCTGTCCCTGCAGTTCCGTTCCGAAGTGTCCTTGGGCAAGACACTGAACCCCAAATTGCTCCTGATTGCATCGGAGTGTAAATGTGTGTGAATGTTCATCTGATGAGCAGTCGGCACCTTGTACGGTAGCCTCGGCAACAGTGTGTGAACGTGTGTGAACAACACGTTCTCCCACTCATCTCGTAAAATATGGACTCTTGGTCAGGTGCCTTTGTCGTTCTTATTGACGCTAAAAGTCTCCTTTAGCGCTTTAAGTAAACGTGCTTGGTCGGGACTATTGCCGTCCCTTTAGCGCTTTAAGTAAACACGCTTGGTCGGGACTATTGCCGTCTCTTTTGACGCAGTTATGTTTGTTAAGGAAAAGGTCGTGGGTGGGCGTACGGTTGTATGACACGCGGGAGGAAAGAAAAAAGCGACTATAACAAGTGTGACAAGCTGGACGTGAACCCCGCTCTCCTGGGTGAAAGTCCTGTGTCTGACCCAACCACCCCCTTACGCTGAAATTCGCCCTTACATACTACTCTCTAAATCCTATCTCACTGCTGCTCTCCCCGGTGCGTTACACAAACACGCTGAAAGACGCTGACAGCCACTGTCCAAACGTCTTTATTTTACGAGTTCGGAATGAAAACGGGTTGGTGTGAATGGAGAATGGTTAATGTACTATGTAAAAGTGCTTTGAGTAGTCGTTAAGACTAGAAAAGTGCTATGTAATACAGTCCATTTACATTTACATTCAATCAAACGGAAATATTGTAGCACATATACTTGTTCCCCAACATTCAGCCAGACATATTTGGTGTGTTTGGAAACTTTAAGATGTCCTCCACGCTTTTAAAATAAAGCTGTGTGGGTTTGAAACAGTGTTTGGCTAAACAACATAAGATTGTTATGATGAAGCCTCTGGTGGAATCAGCGGAGATAAGGAGGTTAAATAGATTTTCAGCTCCGTGCTTACTGGAAAACATTTCACAAGCACATTTTGGCTTGACGTACAGTCTGAAGATCTCATCGCCACACATTGGCAGTCATGCAAGAAAACCTCGCCGCGGCCAAAAAAACACTGACTATTCCAGATCTACTTCCTGTGGCGCGTCTGCAGGCTGCTGCCTGCAAACTCCCACTCCACAATAAGAAGAAAGGGAGAAACAACAGGCAGCGGGAGTCTTTATCGACATCACACAGGGACCCAACAAAGCCGGGGGTTCAGAGGCCACGGAAGGGTCAGGGATGGGGCACAAAAAAAAAACCCATCATACACTGCTGAATAAATGAAGAAAGGTCAACGCCGCTCCGTGATCTGGCCGACAAACCACTCATCAGCCGCCACCAGCGAGGGAGAAAGAAAACTTCCAAAAGAAATAAACTGCTTCAGGTTATTTTTATTAGGTTAAAGCTTCAAGGCCTTGCAGCGATTTCCTTTCTCTGCTGTATATGTGTTTGCATTGTTGCGTGTGCGTTTGTGTGTGTGGGTGGGTGGGTGTGTGTGTGTGTGGGGGTATGGGTGATGGTGCAGTGGATATGACACATGCCTTTGGTGTGAGAGATCTGGGTTTGAGTCCCACTGCGATACATCAACCAATGTGTCCCTGAGAAAGACACTTAACCCATAGTTGCTCCAGAGGCGTGTGGCCTCTGACATATGCAGCTATTGTAAGTCGCTCTGGATAAAAGCGTCAGCTAAGTGACATGTAATGTCACGGTGCAGCAATGGCGGTGCTTCTTTGTCACCTTGGGCATTGGTGAGAGTGGAGGATCATCAGAGGAAAGAAGACTGAGTTACTGTAGACTGTTGAAAGCGACGATGCTGGCAAATTCATTTTATTCATCATCATCTATAGGCAGGAAGACGGTATCTCACACACACACACACACACACACACACACGTGACGCAGGCTTTTCTCATGAACCATTCGTACATATAGCTACGAGAAGTAATACACTTTAATTCGTGGGTTCAGGATGTTTGGCTCGTAAAACACAGAGCTTTCAAGCCGGGGATCAGAGTTCATGTCCTGAAGAAGTGTGTGTACCGTGTGTGTGTGTGTGTGTGTGTGTGTGTGCGCCGCGTGTGTGTGTTTGTGTGCCGTGTGTATGTGTTTGTGTGCCGTGTGTGTCTGTGTGTGCATTGTTAGGAGCAATAACTCCACCTCCTCGTCTGTCCAGACAAAATTGTCAGCTTTTGTTGTTCGCTTCGCGCTACTAGGGAGAGGGAGAGGAGGAGGAGAGGGAGAGAGGAGGAGGAAGGTTCTACGCAGGCGCGCGGAATTGGCATTTCACACACTTTTGCGTCACCATATGCACGCAGATTCAACCCCCCCCATAACGCTCGTCTAAATGCGGAATAAAAAGTTAGAACCCAACGCCACTTTTGCGTTTTCTCTTCAGATCGTTTCCGTCTACACATAGCCCAAGTCTGGTTTTGACATGGTTTCTGGGTTTTCGACTGTGTAAATGTGAGTTAGCTGTATTCTGGTATCTATCTCTAACAGAAAGCAGTCTTTTGGGTTCTTTTTTTGAATTGGACTTGTGCACTCTGAATGTGTTCAAATATTCCAGGTGTGAACGGTCGTTGCCATGCTGCCGTTGAGTTTTATCGGCACGTGTTATTGTCTCTGGAGAGAAGAGGAGCCTCTCGGCAGATCTGGTGGCTCCAGACTGAGAGGCTTTATTAGCGATAAGGGGGAAGTTCTGCTCTTATTAAAACAGTTTGAGACTCAGAGAGCTGCCAGAGTGATGAAAACGCTGCAGGGGAAGGGAAACCAGAGAGGTCCTCCAAAAATATTTAATTGGTATTTTCTCTCTCTCAATCTTTTTCTGCTTCACCAGCTCTTTAAGACACAAAGTACTCGACATCACTGACTGCTGCACAACACGCTTGGCTCTGTGTGTGAGACAGACACTTATTACAGGTTTTTAATATTGCATACTTTTATTTCTGAAACTAGAAAATACATAAACACAAAAAAAAGGAAACAAATGTTCTTAAATATGGAATCAAGCATCTCAGTGACACCAAAACAAACTACACAACATGAATTACTACATTACACAGTTTTGTTTTCAGCATTACACTCATTTGCTTAGTGTGATTTTGTTTTGTTTATGTTCTTGTTTATGATGCTCTGATAAAGACCTGACACATTTTACATCAGCAGTGAATGAATGAACTCCTTTACTATTTGTTTTTTGTCATTGTCATTGAGACCATGGTTTTCTTTTTCCCTGCCATCATACGCCTTAAGTAAGTAAGTAAGTAAAGTTGATTTGTATAGCACCTTATACAGATAAAAATCACATAGTGCTTCACAATAAAATCACAATAATGTGAAGCACTTTGTGATTTTTATGTATTTAAATGTTCTTGTATTTTAATTTGTTGTATTGTATTACAAGCCTGCTTGAACAGCAGAGTCTTTAATTGACTTTAATTAACAGAATTCACACAACGTAGAGAGGGAGGCCTGACGTTCCACAGCCTGGGAGCCACTGCTTGGAAGGATCGATCCTCTGTTGATTTAAAATGAGTGCGGGGAACCACTAATATATTAGTGGTTATAGAATCTGACCTAATGACCTCAGACTACAGGGTGGGAGTATGAAGTCAAGTCAGAGATGTAGGGAGGAACTTGACCTTGCAGGGCTCTAAAAGTAAGGATCAGGGGTCTCATTTATAAAACTGTGTATACGTTTATGGTTAGGGTGAGGGTTAAGGTTAGGCATTTAGTTGTGATGGTTAAGGTTAGGGTAAGGGGCTAGGGAATACATTATGTCAATGACAGGTCCCCACAAAGATAGTGAGATGCACGCATGTGTGTGTGTGTGTGTGTGTGTGTGTGTGTGTGTGTGTGTGTGTGTGTGTGTGTGTGTGTACGCGCGTGCGTGTGCGTGCGCCAACCAGCTGTCATTCAGAGGCACAGTGGGCGGAGCTCTGGTGGAAAAAGAAAGCCGTGAACAGGAAGTTGGGTTCTCTGAGGTCGGATTTGCTTTCGTCCAAACGGAGCGAGTCGCTCCGACGTAATGAGGACACGAAAGCATCTCGTCAGGAAATGCCAGTTCTGATTAAACGTCATTAGCTCTCCGTCGCAATTTCTCTCTCTCCTTTCTCTCTTTCTTTTTGCTCATGCCTTTCTCATTAGATTTCATTTATTTACTTAATACTTTGTTTTGGTTTTCTTGGTTTTGTCTTTGGTGGTTTTCTAATTGTTGAGATTTAATGGTTTTAATAACTTGATTTAACATATATTAAATGAATTTATTTCAAGTATTTAGTTTCATTTAGTTTAGTTGGATTTCTGGGTGATTCTTTGGGGATTATAGGATGCGCAAAAATAAACCCTGGCTTCAGCCTATTCCTTTTTCAGTTAGCTACGGTGGCAAATAACGGGAAATAATCATTTCTTTCATGTATGTTAACCAAAATCTAATTACTCATCATCATTAATCATCATCAAATGGAGAAGAAATGGAAAAAGGTTAACAAGAGCAAACTCTCTTCCTCCTCCTCTTGCACACTCAAACACTCCTCTCTTTGTGAATATTTCGGGCCAACGTTTGACGTGACTAAATATGAATTCAAATCCGCTTGTCACAAAGTGTTCGTTGTCTTTATCGTCCCACTGTTGTCAGAAGAAAAAACCGCCACAGCTTCATTTCACCCAGGCCTCTCTCTCTCAACCCTTACTTCTAAAAACTTTGTTTATTTATTTCCGTTTTCCACCCAACATCACTTTTTCGTCAGAACTGCTTTTAAAAAGATAGAGAGAGAGAGAGTTTTCCTTCCCTGCAGCAGTGCCTTGTTGTGTCTCAGTCCCAGCGCTCCTCCTGACAGGAGTTGTTACTCTGCGTTGCGTTATTCAAAACCTTCGGGATCATCAGTCTTCAGCAGCCTCGGGGCTTCTGATGTGAACCTGGTGCTCTACATCAACACGCTATCTCCCCGCTCATCTCTACACGAACTGTGACCCCCGTTTGTTTCCTCCACGAACCTCCAAAAATGTCCGCATTAAAGGGGTGATAGAATGATTATAGGGTATTTCACACTGTTCCTTAAGGTCTCCTAATAGGGTATGTAACATTGTTTGGGCTGACAATTGCCTGCTTGCTATTTTATGGGCCCTTAACTACCCTGTGAATAGGGCCCTATTTGTAACAAGAGCTGTTCTTCCAAATATGGTATGCTCATGAATATTTAGATGAGCTGCGTGGTGATTGGTTGAGCCAACCACATACACATACATTGGAGACGTTATACATTGTTTGTCTGCTATTTCGTTATTAAATTCACTTCTGAGACTTTTCTATGCGAGAAATCAACTATATAAAGCTCAAATATGGGCCGTTTTACGAAAATGTATGGCTAATTGCAAATTTGGTACGACGTGTCGGACTTCATAAGCTCCACACAGTCTGACGAGAAAGCCTGGGCTCCGTACCTAGGGAAAAGACACCGTAACTGGGTTACTGGACTACCGGGGCTCGGGGCTCTGCAGAGCTGGCTGGCTGCCGCATAACTAGCTAGTGTTCCTTCAATCCTATGTGTACAGATCACAGCTACTTAGCTACACTTTCGGCATAACGAAAGTATATTTACAGTTTGAATTTCATCACGCCACTTATATTACAGCTACACCAAGGTCTTTGTTATTCAACCATGACAAGGATAAATCGGTTTTGCATTCAATCACCCCTTTAATGTCACACACATCAGCGTTTTCCCTGGCTTTGTGGAAGACTTAGTTGCGAATATTTGGCTGGGGGGGGGGGGTGGTTAGGTGTCATTCCTCAAGAAAATGTTAGGTGTTTCAATTTAAAAAAAAAAAAAGAAGCCGTTTCCACATACATTTTTTGTCTCTTTGTGGGTTTCTGTTAGCCAAGGAAGTTAATACTTGTCAATGGAGAGTGGCCAGACTCTCTGTACCAATGAAATGTACCAGAGTCTGGTAGGACCAGGCTAGAGTACCAGAGTCTGGTAGGACCAGGCTAATGGACCAGAGGCTGGTAGGACCAGGCTAATGGACCAGAGGCTGGTAGGACCAGGCTAATGGACCAGAGACTGGTAGGACCAGGCTAGTGTACCAGAGTCTGGTAGGACCAGGCTAGAGTACCAGAGTCTGATAGGACCAGGCTAATGGACCAGAGGCTGGTAGGACCAGGCTAATGGACCAGAGACTGGTAGGACCAGGCTAGTGTACCAGAGTCTGGTAGGACCAGGCCAGTGTACCAGAGTCTGGTAGGACCAGGCCAGTGTACCAGAGTCTGGTAGGACCAGGCTAATGGACCAGAGTCTGGTAGGACCAGGCTAATGGACCAGAGGCTGGTAGGACCAGGCTAGTGACCAGAATCTGGTAGGACCAGGCTAATGTACCAGAGTCTCTGTTCAGGGGACTCAAAACATGTAAATATCCTTCTTAGGGCTTCTTTTTAGGGTTGCGTTTTTCTCCAAAAGTTGAATCTGTCTCAACTTTATTACAGTACTGAATGAAAAACAAAACAAAAAATGAATAATTGGAATCCCATAATTGAAAATCAAACACCTATACCCAACGAATTTTGATCATGGTAGCTGGTTCCAGCTGTGCATGTGGATAAAATAATAATTCATTTGATAAATGCAGATTTCAGTATGTTAGCTTGTTTCCTACAGTCAAGGTGATCCTCTCTTCCTTGCCCCCTGCTGTTTGCATTCAGAACTACACCTGCTCATTAAAAAGTCAATGGATCAGTCCCACATTTCCCACGTATTGTTACTTCATGTATTAAAGTGTTGGTTAACTGCTGCTGGAAGTTTAAAAAACGTAAAAAATATTAAGTCTCAGCTCAGCCTGCAGACTCAGCAGTGAATGAATTATTAATAACATTGTATCAATAATGCATTATCAGTAGAAACCAGGAATTATTCCTAAGGCCTCTCAAGCTAACACGCACATACACACACACGCAAACACACACACAAACACACACACACACACACACACACACACACACACACACACAGTCACTTTACTTTTTTCACACAATATTTAAGAAACGTAAATATGCAAATATCCTATAAGCAATAATCGCAGTATTAAACACTACACATTATGTTTACATACAACTAAAGTGTGCTCCTACACACACACACACACACACACACACACACACACACACACATAGTGTGTCTCACTATCTTTGTGGGGACCCATCATTGACATAATGCATTCCCTAGCCCCTTACCCTAACCTTAACCATCACAACTAAATGCCTAACCTTAACCCTTACCCTCACCCTAACCATAACCTAATTCAAACCCTAATCCTAAAACCAAGTCTTAACCCTCAAACAGACCTTTAACCTTGTGGGGTCCAGCATTTTGGGCCCCACAAAGCTGTCCGGACCCCACAAGTATACTGGACTCCCGGTTTTTGGGACCCAAGAATATAGTTAAACAAGAACACACACACACACACACACACACACACACACACACAGGGAACTTCACTCTGACAGCGGAAACACGTTAATGGTCTGTAGTCTGTGACAGAGCGAAAGGAACACTCAGACGAACAGTGACATATATCGATGTTTTTCGCTTGAAGCGTTTCTTCCAAACACTCGGTGAGTCGAGAGCGACGCTGGCTTGATGATCGAAGCGCTCTGTGAAAATGAAACGGCATCCAGATGATAACGGGCTGTTTGGTGGGTTGGATGATGGAAAAGGAAGAGTGATGAGTGGGAGGACGGAGGGAGAGATACTGTGGGAGTAGAAACACTAAGGGGAGGGTCAGAGGTCAATGCATCACACCACTCACAAACGCTGGATGCTCCGAGGTAATGTGTGTGCGTGGACGTCAACTCTGAGGCTGGAAGGAATATTAGAGGAAACTCGAGCAACAAATTGTCCTCAACCACACATTTTATTCGGTTGTTTTCTCCTGCAGTTGTCAGTTTTAGTTGCTGTGCTGTAAACACCTGCAGCTTTGCGTGAGAATTAAAAAGGAGCGAAACAAAAGCAGGACAACAACAACCTGTTTCAAGTTCGATATGTCTCGTCTGGATGTCTTGTCTTTATACAGTCATAATGAAAATCTCTTCTCGAAACACACCAAGCACTTAAGGAGTAAAGAAAACACGACGTGAGCTGCCAATCAATGAGAGAAAGGAAGGAATTTATACAGAAACAAACAAGTTTTTCAGTTTTGACTCTTGTCAAACTTTTCAACTGAATTCAGATAACTTCATTCATCCCTCAAGCTGCATTTCAAGGTGAATCCAGTAGACAAAAAGACCATGACATACAACAATAAAATACTCATACTCATCCAGAGTGAGAAAACAAAAGATGCAACGGTGAAAAAAAAAGGTTTGATAGCTGCTGCTGCAGCAGCAACGACAAAAGAGTTATAGTTTAACTTGAGGACAGCACTGTGGAGGAAGGTCTGGCTAGTGACATTTTGACAAAACTTACTGGATTTACCTTCCCACTAGATCCACAAATCTGCTTGTAAGGGAAGTTTACAACCGTTGACCTGGGTTTCCACAGGCAGCTGAAATAATGGCAGAGCGGAGCGATTCAATTCATACCCTATAAGAACAGCATTATGAGAGAAATCCGCAGATGGCACCGAAAGTGCCCGGTTGTTCACCACTCTCCTCGCTCTCCCAAAGTTGACTCAGAGTCAACTTCTGCAGAGTGGTAGCCAATGAGAGGGCAGACTCGCAAACGTGCCTACAATATATTCTCCCGTGTATACACACATGCTATACGTCCAAATTAAAAGATCTTGTTTTCCTATGGTTTACTTTTTGGTCGACTGTGGCTCAGTGGTAGAGCGGTCGCCTGCCAATCGGAAGGTTGGTGGGTCGATGCCTGGCCCTGCAGTCCCGTGTCAAAGTGTCCTTGGGCAAGACACTGAACCCCGAGTGTAAATGTGTGTGAGTGTTTATCTGATGAGCAGGTGGCACCTTGTACAGCAGCCTCGGCCACAGTGTGTGAACAGGTGTGAATGGTTCCTGTACTATGTAAAAGAGCTTTGAGTAGTGAATAAGACTAGAAAGCGCTATATAAATACAGTCCATTTACATTATGATACATCTCTGTATGACTTCAGGGATGTTAACAGCTAGCTTGGAATAAGGTTGTCCAGGCAGTTGGTATTCCTGGTGAGCTTTTATATATATTTGTTTTAGTCGTAGTAGCATTGTAGTAACGTTAGCATTGTAGCAATGACAACTAGCTTGTTGCTATCAATATAACATTATTCAAACTAAACTAAACACAACTTTTTAAGCAGCAAAGTGTACAACTGGAGTTAAAAACTAACCAAAGAAACGCATAGAAAACGTATATCAACACCAACAACTAATTGTCTGCAAAACATGTACAACGTCGGCATCACGTTGCGGTGACACAACTCCGCTTGGAATCTGCTGCTCGTGACCAAGACAGCCAAGTTGCGTTGAAAAACGCTGCCTGTGGAAACCCAGTGTTAGTGCACGTTTCTTCTTCTTTGTCAGGAGTATAATAGTCATGATATCACTCCCTCCGGGAAATAATCAACACCATTGTTCTGTTTACTGATGGATTATTGCACTTGTCATCCTTTTCACCGCCATCACATCCACCGTCAAACTACAGTATGACAATGTAGAAGATAAACATGTTCACATACACTATAAAGAGGTAAATACAAATACACTCAGGAAATACAAACGTAATACACATACCTCGCTGGCTGCATATAACCAAGAGGGAATGAGTTCACTTGAAAATACCCGGTTCAAAAAACATCTTTACTTCTTCGCTCATCCACACACGGAGAATAACTTCCCACCCCATGTGTGTTTCTCCTGTTGCACCTTAAAGTGTCCATGTGCAACGCAAAATGTACTTTAGTTCCTAATTAACATCGACACTTCATATTCATGAATAGATTAAATAAATATAACAAAAACATTTATACAGTTATATAACACAGTTATACATGACGTGGAAGTCGGATTCCCATCTCCCTATTGCTAAATGGTATCTGGAAATAAATATACAGTACATATTCCATTTGAAAGGATCACATATACTCTTAGAAATTAATACAACGTATTTCTTGAGATTTGGCAGCCCTATTTGGCTAATATGGCTACGCCACTGGTCATCAGGACACGCTATATTCTCTCTGTTTCTAAACCACATACTCCTTTAAAATAAGGGTTTTCTTACTTTGTAAGTGAATTTGTTCCATGAAACTGAAAATACAAAAAGACCCCCGTGAAGTTCCTATAGAACCAACAAACACATTCGCTGGTTTAGAGCTTTCTACTTATTTTTCTCTGAATGTGAACGAGCATCATGAACCCTCTGAACCTGTGCTGAACATACTCTCAGGACTTTCATTTCATCTGCCGCCTCCGTCATTCTCCAGTCAGAAGCAGAACGAAGGAAAAAATAAGTGGCGGCTTCACACGGCTGAATGTGTGACTGCTATTACTCAGAAAGTTGTTTCAGCTTTAGGCAGAGTTTGGTCTTTCAGAACACATGTTTTTAAAGGGACAGTTCACCCCAAAATGAAAAATACATATTTATCAATCTAGATAGTTTTGGTGCGAGTTGCCGAGTGTTGGAGATATCAAACTCGATAATAGAACTAGATGGGGCTCGGGTTGTGGTGCTCAAAGCACCAAATAAATAAGTTTGAAAAACTCAACAGCAATGTCTCTTTCCAGAAATGACGACCCAGTTTCTTAAAGTAATCCAGACGTGGTTGTGAGCAGTTTCACGTAGGAACTATGGGTACGTCGTTAATTTGCATCCACGGTTCCTTCACTTGCTATGTCGCGTCTTAGTCCGTCCCACCGAAGAAGCATTGGACAGACGAGGAAATCATGGGAGGAGAGAGGAAACCAGGACATGTGTTTTTAGAGGGATGAGACGCCATTTCCTCTGAAGCGTCACGTGAGTTTGTCAGCTGTACGGGCAGAGTTAGTAACTCCTTCAGCTGCACGGCTTCCAGAAGGATGCTCTTGTGTATCCTCGCTCATAGCTCCTCAGGGGCCCCATCCTCGCTTATAGCTTCTCAGTGATCCCGCCTCCATCCTCACTCATAGCTCCTCAGTGATCCCCCCCTATCCTCACTCATAGCTCCTCAGTGATCACCCCCCCATCCTCGCTCATAGCTCCTCAGTGATCCCCCCCCCCCATCCTCGCTCATAGCTCCTCAGTGATCCCGCCTCCATCCTCACTCATAGCTCCTCAGAGATCCCTCCTCTATCCCAGCTCCTCGGGGCAGGAATAAGAGCTTGAGGCGGCCTTCACGAAGGAGGGACAGAACTTCCAGTTCAAGTGAGGAGATATCAAATATAAAACTTGGGAAGCAGGCTATTTTCTTTCTACCAAACTACGCCTGCCAACCGGATCACCGTGCGGAAGGAAGCACACTCATGTGTGAGAGGCTTGTACTAATTAGTACAAAAGTTGAACTAGTTCGATACTGCTAGCTAATGGTACAGCTCAACCGAGGAAGACACTATTAATGTTTGCATATACGCCGAGTACGGGGAGGTACATGTCAGGCTTTATCCCAGCACTTCACATCCGGTAAGCCAGACTACTGTACCTCTCCACTGCCAGACCCTCCTCCACAGCGCTGTGGAGGAGGGTCTTGCTAGTCCACACAGCATCCAGAAAAACGTGCTCTGGTTTATCGGCATTTCTTTAAACCAATCACAATCGACTTGGGAGGTGCTAAGCTCCGTACAAAGCAATGGTGCCTCTGCAAAATAGCCTCAGGAAGGAACTTGTTTTGGTGGAACATGTGTACGTTCAAAGGTTGTTTTTGTCGTGCAACAGAGAACTCAGATTGGACAGATAGTCTAGCTAGCTGTCTGGATTTACCCTGCAGAGATCTGAGGAGCAGTTAACCATAGTCCTCACAAATCCACCGGAGGTTAGAACGCCAACACAAAAAAGCCCAAGGCAACGCCTAAAAGAGTGAAATCTGGCGGAATTTATGCTGGCAATGGATCAATCCTGGAAGGGGAACGTTGTGTATATAGACTACCTCTCCACTGACTGCGTCACCTCAACAGTTAAGGATGAACTGTATATATAGTTTGGTCTCTGGTTGCCTGGAAAATGAGAGCAACAATTATATATTATCTATTTCACTGCCAGATGTTCATGTAAGCATGTAGATCATCATTACATCATATACCGTCGTATTGCCTGTGCCTCTAACTGAAGTGGAGGACGCACCTGCAAACAAGGCAGAGAGTGATCACAAACTGAAAGGCTATGCTACATTCAAGAGCAGCTGTATGTTAACAGAAATGTAATCCCAATACGGAAACACTGAGAGAATTAAGAATACACTCCTGAAATGCTGTCAGTATAATTCACTAAGTGCACAACTAATATCTGTCAAAATGTTTAAGTTGTTTGGTGTAACAGAGAAATACTGGATCGTATTTTTGATTGGGATGATTTTTCACAGATTTATTGAAGTTATTTGTTTTAATTTTGAAGTTGCTTTTGTAACTTTGTTTTTATTTTATTGTACTAGACAAAATCAGTTAACTGAGAAATATGAACCTAGTGGTTGTTTTTAAGGTTTTTATTGAGTGTCAAACATTGAAAAAATAATCTATTCTTGTCGAAGACATTCAGTGATTTTGTTGTTGTCACTATGATTATTATTATTTATTTTTTATCCTCCTCTCTCCCACTCGCTATGTTCGGCAGCGACGGGGAAAAAAAACTAAACAAACAAGAAATCTAGTTTACATTGTAGGTTACACCCTTGAAGTCCTCCACAGTCGGAGATGGGAGCTGGTTGCCGGTGACTGAGCTGAGCCCTCGGGGGACGTCGCTGGCTCTCCGGTTGCCAGATGCTCTGCCAGGTCGCGGCAACGCCACCTCGACAGCAGCAGCAGGTGGCGGTGAGCGTTTGCCAACAAACTGCTGGCATCGGCGGCGGGCTTACTTAGCCTCTACCTCCAGAAAAGGCTTGGCAGCGTGGATCCGCTGTGTTAGGAAGCTGATACGCCTACGAATAACAAGACAAAACAAAGCTCCTCTCTCTCTTTCTCTCTCTCGCCACCTCTCATCTGATATTTTTCTTTTCTTTGGACACTTTTCTGTGAGCTTCACAGGATGTCTGCAGATAAATTCAATTTGACAAAAACCAGGTATTACAAGCCATTAAATGATCTTACATTTGTATTTGTGAGGTCTCAGTTCACCATATACACCATATACGTTTCTTTTTCCTTCCTTTTCAGAATACGTTAATTACTTTAGCATGAGACCCTGTTTCTTTTTATCCTACAAAACTGTACGCTGAGCTGAGATGTATCCCAGTGTATCAGCATTATGTAATAAGTGTAAGTACCAAGAGGGCACCCTCACACACCAATTTTGGACGTGCCCTAACCTCCACTCTTTCTGGTCTTCTGTATTTGATTTCTACTCAAAAGCCTTTAACAAGCAGTGGAAACCCAACCCCCTTGTGACACGACTTTGAACTCTGGCACAGACAAATGGCTAGTGTATCTGGGTGCTGTACTGGCTAAAAAACTTATATTGCGATTATGGAAGTTCCGATGCTGTGCCTTCATTTGAAATGTGGTTAAGAGAGCTGGACGAAGTCCTCCATGTGGAGAAGCTCAGATTCACGAATGCAGGGAGGAAAGGTGTGTTTGACTGGGCATGGGGACCGGTTTTGAAACACTGTCTGAGGGAGGAGGCTGTGTGATGAGGGGTCACGTATATTGATAATGTAATAGTAGTGGTTTCATAGGGAATTTGTCTTCTCTCTTTTGACTCCTGGTTTGCTTTTTGGTCTCTTAACCTCTTAACAATTGGCTGCATTTTCAAGCTTTTTGGTCTAAACTTCATACCCAAATTAAAAGTGGTGCAGCTCCCATATACTCTGACCCTCTGGGGTGTGCCTGATATCATTGGGAAGGTAACACTCTAGTTTCTGTACCCAGGGTGATTCTAGGCCTTACTGACACAGAGTTACAGAGGCTAGAATGGAGGGTTTTTATTTCCGTCCAAGTCATCCATCTGTAAAATTATTAAAATACACTGCTGTAAACACATCTAGTGAGATACAGACAACCCAATAGCCACATGTCTCAGCTTACTACAGAAAAAATCCAGAAGCCAAAAGACTCAAAAATGGATTTTATATGAATTTTTTTCTACTTATATTTCTGTGCGTTTTTCTGATTTTCATTTGAAAAGTGCAAAGAAAAAAGCCAATAAAGTACAAAATAAAACACTTCTCAAATACACAAACACACCCACATCAATCATACACATACTTGAAATAACTATATACATAAATATATAGAAATAAGTCATTATACATTGCACAGGGTGCCTTATGCTTATAGGAGGCCCTGTTTTTGCTTTGACACAGCTCCAGCCATTACAGGGTTAAAATTTCAGTGGCACATCTGGTGTCTATCGACTTGACTGCTCATTGGCTGAAAATGTAGGCGGGTCTTATAGCATTTAAATCTAACTGGTCCGAGCAAATGTCGATCGTTTGCACGTGGGCTCATATCGCGTCAGAGGACTCATCGGCTATCCATTGGTGTATCACAGGCAAACCTGCACCGATTGGCTTATACCAGGTATCCATGGAAACCATAGAAGTCAGAGAATACAGTGACGCCCACATCAAGTTGCTAGGAGCCTCGAGAGAAGAGCGGGACGCGATAGAAGTGCGGAAATGAAATACAGTGTAGCGATTTTCTGTTGTTATTCGGTCAGAAACGTCAGGATTGTGAGGCGAACAGCTCGTTTTGGATATAAGGGCTTGGATATTCCATTTCCTTGGACTCTTGGGGATTTAAGAAAAAAAAGTTTTGGGCAAAAAATCCCCGCAGTGGCTAAAGGGACACGGAAAAAGGTATGGATGCACTACACACCAGCTGCGCTGTTTACGTTGAATTGTTTTATTTTCCATAACTTTGTAGCAGTTGTATAACTGCTATAAATCATCGTATGCTTTGTGTGTGGGCTTAGTTAAATCATGAGAGACTAAGCTTTCAATTGGTGTGTCGCATGGCTGTATATTTTGAAGATTTAATGCTGTAAAGATATAAAAACGTTTATAACGGAGGTTACAGCGACGTTACAGCCACAAGGTGTACCGTACACGGCACAGTGAGCCTTTTAATTAAGTCTTGATATCGCTACGGTGCCTCATCATAATGTCTTCAGAATCCGCCAAATACTTACAGTTGTATGTTCTTGTTTGCTGCTTATTGTTGTTGTATGAATAAGAAAATGGAAAACAATGTTGCTTGCATGAACAAGTGCAGTCTGTACCCACCACTGATCTGCAATAAACATATTTTCAAAAAGAAAAAGAAACTGTACGCTGAACAGCTTTCAGCTCTCTTGTTTAAACAGGATAAACTCACAAGGTTATGTGCTCTTTAAAGCAGCTTTTCCCGTCACTGAGTCATCACTAATGTAATCAAAACGTCCCTGAAAACATAAGTGGTCCTTGATGGAAAAAAAATGTAATTTGCAACACAATTACAACCAGAAACGGTTTGTACGGTTTTATTACATCTATATGTGAAGGTCAAGTGAAGACCAATCTCAAGGTGAGGTTGCTTTGTAATGTTAATAGTCTGTGAATGTGTGTTAAAAAGAAAAGGTCTATTTTCTAGGGTCAACTTCACTGAACATTAAAGGGATATTTTATTATAATGTTTTGGCCAGGCCGTAGTGACCATTGAGGAGCTACCATAATATTAGTTTGTAGTATTTTTTGTAATATTAGTATGTAGTACATTTCCAGGATAATTGCATAACATTTTGGGAAACAACAAACTTTGAGCTAACCTTCTGTGCCTGTGTTCCCACATTTCCTTTTTCATAAATTTGTATCAGATTCTATCCCCCTTTCTCCCAATTTGGTAGCCAATTCCACCCAACCTGTTATCCAGTAGCAATAGATACAGATGGAATGTAACCCTAACACTAACATAGGGCCTAATTTTAAGAAAAATCTTAGAAATGTGGGAACATAAGGCTGACCCCCTGAAAATTGGCAGTTTTGAAGAAAATTTGGATCATGCAACAAAGCAGGTGTGCTTGGTTCTTTAGTGGAATGTATGTTTACGCTATTTCCTCTCTAACTGGGACGTTTTGGGACTGATTGGTGGGATTGCTGTGGAGTAAGTCCACACGGAGATACACTGGTAAGAGCTAATGAGGTTTAACCATGTATCAGCTAATTTAAATAGCTCAGCTTACTGTATTGTGTCAACTTCATTTAATATTGTATGTGGCGTTTTCTTTTGCGGGGTGCAAATGTTCCACCAAAAGAAGTTCCTTCCCGAGACTGTTTAGCAGAGCCACCGTCGCTGCGTCCGGAGCTTAGCGCCGCCCAAGACGATGGTGATTGGTTTAAAGAAATGCAAACAACCCAGAGAGTTTTTTTCTCCTATCCCAGAATATATATGTGGTGTAGCCAGAAGTTACTCTACAGCGCTGTGGCAATAGAGCTAGTAATGTGAGACTACATGTATATCAAATGTTCATGATGATGAAAAATGGAAATGCTGTATTTATTAAGGCATTAATTAAAATCAAGTTCGCTTTGCTTGATAGAGACCTTAAACTGAAAGTTTAGTTGTTTACCGCTCTGAGATTCATTTTCACTTCCAGCATATTAAAATGTTATTAACAGTAAATAAAAAAGCAGAGCTCAAATGTCATCTCAGCAGAAGAACATGCAGAGGATGTGGGAGTAACAAATCACTCTGTGCAGTTACTTAGCTATCATTTCTATTTTTATAGCAACGACGTATCAAATGACAATGTGTTTACATGTCTCTAGTAATGATGAACCTGCAGAGAATTATCACCTGAATCCTCACCTCGGCTTCACAGCGACGATTAGCTCACATGTGTGTATCACCATATCTGACTCTCTCTTCTCCAATCTAGATTTTGGCAGCAAGAAAACAAGAGGACGTCTAAACTACAATGTTCTTAGACTATTTCAGTTGTTTTATACTCAATTTACATTTATATTTGACTACTTTTAAGTCTTCAAAATAAATAACTGAAGAATTTAAACAATAATTTAATTTCTGGTAGCATGGAGAAACAGAATTTTACAGTTTACCGGTCTGATATTTCTTTTTTTATGGATTGTTTTTGGGCTTTTCCACCTTTTATCCTGGAAATGTACTTCCGTTGATCCCGACTAACTGTCCCCCGATGTTAAAGAACAGATTATTTATTTAATGTTTGATGTCACGTCCTTTGCATGAACTGTCTCTCTCCTGATGATATGCCAGACTTGGGGTCTCAAACTGGGCTGAATGGGAGAATGAGTGGTCCTCCACGCAAATTCGGACCCATGCATACGCACATTTTGGAGACAATGAGAATTGGCAACGCAGATGGTGAGGTGGTGAACTGAAGTCAGACTGCAGAAAGTACAGAGAGCTAAAGGTGAGGGGCAGTCATATCATGGAAATGTACTTCCGTTGATCCAGTCTAGGGGGACTTCACCTTATATTTCTAAAACCCTGGCTATTGAGAATGATGGAGGCAGTTTGTTAGGCAACCTGCTGCTGTTGAATATGCTTGAAAAGTTTCCTGATACAAGAAGGCGTATTTGTGTCACTCCTGTGTAAATTGCCAAATATAAAAAACACATAAGAAATAATGTGGAGCTGAAGTTGAAAACAATCTATCCTTCAGTTGCTTCTGCTTGGGCCACCTGTCAGCTGAAATCTTCCTGCATGATTTCTCCTGAAATGGTCTTGAGTTTTTTCATATTTGGTCAAAAAAGAAAATGGTCTGTAAACGCACCGCCTTCAGGCTGCTCAGATTTCATATCACAACCAGATGCACTGAAGCGGACCAGTCCACATGTATAAATTCACTTTTCAGGGAAAGAAAACAGCCCACCCAATAATTCAGCAGTGTCATAAACACATTCATACATATGGACGAATCGCCCGCAATGGCTGTTAGCAGCGGGGTCTTTTTTCCATGGACAGCAGCGGCAAAGGGCTGTCTCTCGGTTATTGGCTCTGCTTACGGGGCCTCGGGGTGACATCAAAGATTTAGGTCAGCCGGGGGGGGGGGGGGGGGGGCAGCTTCCCCAATCCAGGAGCAGTCAGTCACCACGGAGATGAAGACGCCGCCGGGTCAAGAACTCGCCGACCGAGAAGTCGCGCCGGTTGGACTGACAAACAAAACCGGGACGTCCCTGATGTCTCCATGAGGATCAGGAACACCCAGACTGGAGCTCCCGCCTCAAAACCTAATGTATTAATTTATTCATGGGTTGTGTGATGAGGGACAGATAGTGTATGTACAAACACACACACACACACACACACACACACACACTCTAAAACGGCAGTTTAACACATCTCAGATTAGATAGTGACCTTTATTACATCATCCCTTGTTTCCTGTCGGTCTGTATTGTCAACTTAAAAGACCCATGAATTGTATCAACACACACACACACACACACACACACACACACACAGATTTGACTTTCACTTCTTAGACTCTGATTTTCTCCTTAAATTTCAATTTACAGGGGCGACCTCTAGCTCACCCAGTAAGAGCGTGCACCCCACGTAGGCCGAGTCCTTTGCCACGTGCCTTCCCCCATCTCTCTCCCACCTTTCCGGTCTATCCACTGTCACTATCTAATAGAAAGGAGAAAAAAATGCCCCAAAAAATAATCTTAAAAGGCCTTTTAATCTGCATATATTTCCCACACTGCAATGACACAAAGCCGGTTAAAAATCTGCAAAGTTTCCAACAAGTCCCCAAAACCATACAACGATTTTGGTTGTTTATTCCTACGACACAGGAGCGCTTCCCCTCCTCATATCTAAACCAGAAAACATTCACGGTCGCAGTTTGTATATGTTTAGGCATAAAAATATACTTAGTTAAGTTTAGAAGAACATCATGTTGGGCGTTCGGGTTAAAATCAGACGTTACTCCACTTCACGTTACTTCGTTACAATTGAAAGTTAAAAACTTGCCGTTTACTTTTAACTTTCTATTATGTAAGGGGATGTGAACCTCTGTCATTTGGAACAAACGACCTACGCTGTATAAGGAATTCTCTCATCTATGAGACTAAATAACTTGTTTTAAGATTGTTTTCCTGCAGTGTACGTTTGTTGTTGGATCATCTTCTCTCGTTCTTTCTTCCTTCCTTGCTTCCTCTCTCTCAGCTGTCGGACTCCCCTCAGTCCTCGGAATAATCATCGTCTGTCACTGATGACTGAGGCGTCATTTAGCCGAGTGTTTTCCGGGGAGATTCCCCGCCGTTAATTCCATCAGTCACACCGTGAGATTTCCCTGCAGCTCTCCTCGCTTTGGAGGAGGCGAAATGTTAAGAAGGTAGCAGCGAATCAGATTCCATCTTCGGGGGGGAAACGACTCCGGCGCTCTGCTGTGACCACTAAACCTTAAAACCACAAAGTGAATATTGGAACATTTTTAGCACAAATGGAAAAGCTTCCACAGCCTCTCTTTTCACATTTCATAGACATTTAGCTAACAGCTTCATCCTGAGTCACCCACAGGATAATTAATGCAAACAGCAGAGTCGGTCTCTTGCAAGCCCCAACCAATGATTGATAAAGAGGAACGAGCTGTGGAAACCATGACTTAGACCCGAGCAAAGCTGTCAAAATCTTCATGCACATACTGAAACTCAGCACTCATTGTACTCCTTTAGCTTCCAGCTCACTCAGTAAATTTTACCTGACAAGATATTCCGAAACACATCTGGCTGCCCAGCTGTTCTACCACCAGTAGTCTTGAATCGAGACCAAAAAAACATCTCTTGTCTCTGTGTATTTAATTCAGTGATAAACCAAGTCATTTTATAAGAAAGATTTATTGAAGCTTATAACAAAAAAGACTATCTAAAAAGGTTGTGGAGTAACTTCATAAAACATAATCTTATTTAAATTGAAGTAAGATTTGCTGCAGTCTTCCTCTAGGTAGCAAGCAATGTCATGCTAAGCTAACATTAGCGACCCGAAGATGATTTTTTTGGGCATTTTCAGCCTTTATTTTGATAGGACAGCAGAATACATGAAAGGGGAAATGACATGCAGCAAAGGGCCGCAGGTCAGAGTTGAACCCGGTCTCACTGCGTCGAGGACTAAACCTCTACATATGGGCGCACGCTCTACCAACTGAGCTATCCGGGCACCCCGTTAAAATGTTACTTTAAGCATGTCTGACTAGGGAAATTAACAATGGACAGACAAAGAGTCCAGGTAAAAATCATGCAATGCTACTTTGTTTTGTTTGACCACTTATAGTAAGTCAAGTAAATTTAAGATTTAAGGAGATCTTTTGCTGATTTAAATCCAGCTCTGTGTCATGTCAGTGTGTTTAGATGAACAGTGTTTTCACCAATCATAACCAATAACCAATCATAAAAGGGCCTGTGCCTTCCTTAGATTCCGCCCCAAATTGTCAAAAATCAGCTCCATTCCTGCAAACAGAAATCAGCTTCGAGAGCAGAGTTACCTGTGCATGTACGCCCTCCAGCGCTCGCCAAGGTAACTTATCGCGCAAAGACTCATATAGTGTGAGTGGCAGCCAATATCTGCTTATGTGAAATAATATAATTTGCACAAGACATCTGACGCTATATCTCTGACATGACCTGTGATTCGCCAAGTCTCCCGTCACAGCTAGATTATCTAAAGCCTAAAAACAAAGCCAAGAGAAGGTGCAGAAGTCTAGTTTTCTCTCAGACAACGTAAATAACTATATTCTTGAAGATTATTATGGAATCTTTGCCCAACAGCGCCAAAAATAAAGTGCTTACCACAGCTTTAAATTGAGTGAAAACATTACACAATGATTTAAATCAGCAGGTAACGTGAACGTTTATTACAATACCATACAGTGGCCGACTAAGGACATAAACTGCTAATTGAATATTTCACTCCTGGATATGTACATGTCTAGTTGATTAACTAATGTATTGTACTTTATATAGGGGCTTATAGTTTAACAGTTACTTCCATTAAGATCTTCAAAGACCAATTTTCTTTTCTCTAATTGAAAGTACAAATTAAAGCTGTTAGCAGTTAAATCTTTGAATTATCCAGAGAAATGGGACAGTGTCTCTCGGAGGGTTTCAGATATGTTTTTTTGAAGGTCCCGTGGCATGAAAAATGTCACTTTATGAGGTTTTTTAACATTACTATGAGTTCCCCCAGCCTGCCTAGGGTCCCCCAGTGGCTAGAAATGGTGATAGGTGTAAACCGAGCCCTGGGTATCCTGCTCTGCCTTTGAGAAAATGAAAGCTCAGGTGGGCCGATCTGGAATCTTCCCTTTATGACGTCATAAGGGGAAAGGTTACCCCCCCTTTCTCTGCTTTGCCCGCCCAGAGAATTTGGCCCGCCCATGAGAAAGAGAGAGACAACATGGCTTGAAAACAAGCGAAGCATGGCAGTTGGTCAAGGCCACACCCCCCACCCTCCACCTTGCCCCCCCCCTCTCTCCTCCTCAATAGCATTTAAAGCTACAGACACAGAAATGGCTCATACTAAGGAAAGCTCATTGTGGGACTGGCTCTAGTGGCTGTAATTCTGCACCAAGGCTGAATTTAGGGAAAGAGACTTCAGATACAGTATTAGGGGACCACTAAGGTCTAAATAAAAGAGACTTCAGATACAGTATTAGGGGACCACTAAGGCCTATATAAAAGAGACTTCAGATACAGTATTAGGGGACCACTAAGGCCTATATAAAAGAGACTTCAGATACAGTATTAGGGGACCACTAATGTCTATATAAAAGAGACTTCAGATACAGTATTAGGGGACCACTAAGGTATAAAGAGACTTCAGATACAGTATTAGGGGACCACTAAGGTCTATATAAAAGAGACTTCAGGTACAGTATTAGGGGACCACTAAGGCCTATATAAAAGAGACTTCAGATACAGTATTAGGGGACCACTAAGGTCTATATAAAAGAGACTTCAGATACAGTATTAGGGGACCACTAAGGTCTATATAAAAGAGACTTCAGATACAGTATTAGGGGACCACTAAGGTCTATATAAAAGAGACTTCAGATACAGTATTAGGGGACCACTAAGGTCTATATAAAAGAGACTTCAGATACAGTATTAGGGGACCACTGAGGCCTATATAAAAGAGACTTCAGATACAGTATTAGGGGACCACTAAGGTCTATATAAAAGAGACTTCAGATACAGTATTAGGGGACCACTGAGGCCTATATAAAAGAGACTGCAAATACAGTATTAGGGGACCACTAAGGCCTATATAAAAGCATCCAAAAAGCAGCATGTCATGGGACCTTTAATTGTTAACAATATATGTTTTTGCTGAGCATTTGCAGAGTTTTCTCTTCCATTATAGGCGCAGCACCCAAGCCATTTTGGCCGCCACCTAAGCCGTGAATGAATCTAAAACCAAGGTGAGCATCCAAACTAACTACATTACTTTTCAGATCTAAACGTTGCTGTTGGTGCCCAGTGGACTTCTTAAGCCATTTTTGTCTTAAAGCTTTTTGAGAGTTATTTATTGATGATCTGCTCTAGCGTTTCCAACATTTTAGACACAGATACGGTAATAATGATGGCCCAAAATGATGTGAAATTGCATTTTTATTTCTTGAGGGAGGACCCCTAAAACCCCTGCCAAATACGTGCACCTCAAGTCTTCCACAAACCTAGGGAAACCACTGATTTGTACTTTATCGAGGTATTGAAATAGCTCAGATTAAATACATTTAAACCGTGGGCAGACTGAGATTTGACGATGCATTGGATTTTTACAGATAACATCTGAACCAAAGACCACTGTGATCGGGTTGAATTGTTGCAGCAACAGTAAACTGGATTCCAGCCGTTGCACTCTGGGATTTTCTGTCGCGTTAACGCTCTCGGATCACTACATCAGCGCTAACAGTGCAGCTGCTGATCAGCTCTATCTGAGCTGCTACTATCTGCTGCGGCCTTCCTGACTTTTTACCCCTTTATCTCCCGACTCTCCCCATCTCTTTCCGTGACTCTTCCACTCGCTCATTTTTTCTCTCCAGATTACCCTCCGTCTGTTTCTGCCCGCTGTCAAGAGGACAAGACCGTAAATGAGATTAGTGATGGTGGCTGAGGGAAGCCCTGGCCTGAGGCTCTGCGGGCTTTCCAGACGTTTTATTTTTTGGGTGAAGTGACGAAGTGTGGGTGACATTCAGTCAGTCAGGGAGGAAGACAAAAGGCAGAACAAGCCATCCTCTGTCCTCCCCCGGTTGCCATACAACACGCATCGGTCACAGTCTTCTGTGTGAAATGACTACTCAGAACAGAATCCAATTTCATGAGACCATTACAATAAATAAAATAAATAAATAAAAGCTCCTCGGACTCAGAGGATGCCTTCATTTACCTCTCCAGCAGCGACACGGCACATACAGATTTGTGCCTTCATGAATAAGCAAATACATAAATAACGCAGATAGCATGAATTATTCAAATCCTCTAGCAACGATGTAGGTGGGAGTGGAAGCTAACCAGCTCTGACAAGAGACTCACACCGGGAAAAGTAATAAAGGTTGAAATAACCTCCGTGGGTCTGCAATCACTTCAGTTTAATCCGAAGATGCTGAGTGTGTTTCTTGGAGCAGACATGTTGTTATGACACTGTCGTGCTGTTGTAGCTTCTGCTGTCTCCGTCGTGCCTCATATTCAAAGCGAAATTCTACTGTTTTTAGCCAATTTAGGACATTTTCTATGTTAATTGTAAGATATAAACTGTTCTCCTCACTCAATTTCATGCACTTAATACAGGGCTCCAGACTAACTTTTTTACTAAGAGCACTGTAGCCCATAACTGACAGTTTTAATGGGCGCAGGCAGAAAATTTGTAACTCTAAGTAACCCTAACCCTAATTTAGGGGCGCACGTAGCCGGGTTGCATCAGTGGGTAGAGCAGGCGCACATATACTTGGAGGTTTATACCTCACCGCAGAGGTCCAGGGTTTGAATCCGACCTGTGACGATTTCCTGCATGTCTCCCCCCCCCCCCCCCCCCCCCCTCTCTCTCTCTCCCCTTTCTCACCTAGCTGTCCTTTCAAATAGAGGCGGAAAAGCCCAAAAATAATCTTTAAAAACACACCTGTCATCGACCTGCAACGCAATTTTTTACATTTTCCCCAACTGTAACTACATTAGTGATAAATGCTTTGGTAAGAAATACAGAAACTACAATCTGCTGTCATATTTTAGTTCACAGTCACATTTTAATTGAATGGAGCTTCACAAATGCACATTCAGAAATGTAAACAAAGTATTATTAGTCAGTGTACTGTATTATTGCCGCTGCCTCCTACAGGCTCTCCCTCCCTCCCTCCTCTCAGTCTTTATTTTAACACGGAAATAGCTATCATATCTAAGGTGATTCATCTTCCATGGAAAGGGCAGTAACATTACTGTACTGTCGTTCCTGACCGCACTTGAATGCAGCTTTATTTCACGGAGAAAGAGAGAAAGAAAAGAGAAAGATCGACTGTGATCAGAAAACATTTAGCTGGACACAAACTCCCGGGCAGTTCAGTGCTTGTGCTTGTTTCTCTTTACCCTCGTAGCGTGTTAAACCGTTCTTGTGGCAGCGATAGAGGCAGTGATGTTTCCTGTTTACTGTACGGGACTCGTTCACCGCTTCAAAACCAGCACGGCACCTGGCACGTAGGTCTACTTGGCCACCGCAGCCTGACGTCGGGTTGACTCCGTCTCAACTTTTCACAGAAGGCCGCTCCAGTTTTTTCTTTCTCCCCCCGCGGCAAAATAAAAAGTTGTACAATTTGCAGGTCGCAAAGTAGTATTGTGTGAGGGGAGCGTGTCTATGTTCCCACACTAAGAATTTTTTTTCACTGAAAATTAGGCCCTATGTTCCCACATTTCTAAGATTTTTTTTCAAAATTAGGCCCTATGTTCCCACATTTCTAAGATTTATTTTCAAAATTAGGCCCTATGTTCGCCTAACCCATAACCCTTGAAGGGAAATGTAGGAAGACAAGACCTGATTTTGAAAATGTCCTAGAAATGTGGGAACATAGGGCTGTAGGAACATAGGGCTGTGGGAAGATAGGCCCTGTGTGAGTAGTTGTAAAAGTTTTTGTATGTGTCATATTAGGTAGTTATGATCACGCTGATGTTTGTTCAAGTGTTCTTTTCTGATCCGTTTGGTTTTTATTAGTTATTTGATGCTAGCAATACAGGCTGGAACGTCACGATTGACAGCTGGGATTGACTCGTGATTGGTCAGGGCGTTTGTGTGGGCGTAACTTTGATACCGCGGCTCCACTGCCTGACCACTACGGCGCAGACTCTGGCTCCAAGATTACAAGATGGCAGTGCACGTCTCCGGGAGATTTTGGCTTCACTTTTGTACAGTGGGAGGAAGTGGAGACGCGTCGTCCATCTTGTTTTATAGTCTATGGTATGTCTGGTTTGGCTTCCTTTGCTCAGGAGGGAAGGTTAATATTTAGTTTTGCTCCCATCACACACTACTTTGGTACGAGAAGGACTTGAGGTGATTGTATTGTGTACTGACTGTATTGTACTGACATATGTGTGTGTGTGTATATATATATATATATATATATATATATATATACAAGTGAAGAATTAAAGTGTTTGTATACAAGTACAGTAGAAAGTAGAAAAAGGGGGTAGGACCAGAAAAGTTTTTTTTTTTAACTTCTTCCTACACCTTATCGGAATCATTTTTAATACTTTTGAAAGAGTATTTATTTATGTTGGTTTTTCTTGCGTGTGCTGAAATGTAAATGTCCTTATTTATCTTTTATCTTTTTAATTTAAACTAAACTAAAAGTACTTTGAAGACAACAGAAAAGACATTCCTGCACCTGTTGGTGCTCTTGAAGCGATGGCAACCATAATTGCCAGGTGTGTGTGTGTGTGTGTGCTATTTTACGAGATGTTTGTGTGTGTGTGTGTGTGTGTGTGTGTGTTTCATGACGTCTACGCGCCTTTAGTACACATAAAGCTTTGTAGAGATAAAACAAGTGAAAGTGGATCGCAGCAAAGCATCTTTTCTCAGCGATGGAGGACCAGCAGTTGGCAAGAGTGCGACCAGCTGTCTTTTTCATGGCAGGACATATTGAAATCAATGCAAGGTGCTTTTCTAATGTGTCTTTTCTGTGCCTCGTTGCCATTTCTGTGTCCTCACTATGAAGCTAAAAGGATGCAGCTGACATAAAAGGAGCATGCCACAGTGTGGCCTCGCTAAAGGAAATCTGCTACATACACGTAGGGCGCCAAGAATTTCTGAAATCACAATTCCTCCTCTTCAATTTCCGCACAAAGCAGAGTTTGCCCGACCTTCCCATGACTGTGGGACTCAAACCTAAAGGTAAAAATATTTTATGAATGCTTTTTTTTTCTCAGCTGCAGCCTTCAACGTTACTTTCAAGCTAGCTGTATGCTATAAATTGTCCCTGTTGTTGGCTTTGAGCTGTTTAAGAACTTGAAAACGTATATTACAAACACTTTAGCGGGGCCATAGCTTAGATCTAGAGAACGGACCTCCCGTCGGGGGCCGATCCTGTATAAATCGATCTTAAATAATAATAATAATAATAATAATACGTTTATTTGATATAGCACCTTTTACAGACAAAGTCACAAAGTGCTTCACATGATAAACGTGTAAAAATACAGTAAGATCCAACAGAAAATAAGCAAGGAAAAAATAATATAATAGATAAAAAAAATAAAAACCATAACAGCTAAAGAGTTCATTCTTTTTGCAGCAGAAAGCTAAGGCTTTAGTTTTTCGTGTCATCACGTTGTACGCTTGTGACAACGGCATCACGTTACGTGACGTCCGGTGCAAAACCGCGTGACACCATTCCTATTGCAGATGAAACTGTCAAACCGCCTTTACACTCATACACTCATAAAAATGAGCATATCTGAAACACTAAGCAAATGTACAAAGTTCAAATAACTTCTGTAATGTTAAGAAACATTTTGTACATGTTTCTACATTTAGAAATCTGTCAATCAACGTTTTGTGTGTTTATTTAGTTAGATTTGTGTCCGATTTTTGTATTAATTATTTCATGACACAGTTGCAATACTTTTAATTATTATGGTTTATTGACTTAAATAACCTTTTTAATTTAGTTTGTACTGATTTTAGGGATATGAAGCATTTGAAAATACTCCAAGAAAAATACCAATGTTGGCACTAGCGCTCAAAGAGTTAAGAAGACTAAAGGCAGAGGTCGGTGACTCGAGTCTGTTCGTGCAGAGTGGATGTTTTCTGGGTATGAGTCAGCCCATAAGTTTCTCCGAAGAAGGGCAGACAAAAGACGTTTTCCTGAAGAGTAAAGAAGCCAAAGACATCAACCCTTAAAGTTGTTATAAAAGGTCAAAGATTATCTTTTTCTTTGCTTCTTTTTCAGGCTATTTCTGAACAGCTTACTTACTGCTGTTGAGCAGGGGAAATTATTAAAATAGATATTTTTCCTTTAATAAGACATACCATATGAATACTTATTTCCTCATTAGCTCATGTACTTTTTGACACCAAACTCTGGGCTATGAAGAAGCTTTTTAAGTGGTACAGTGACCACGAATATCATAATGAAACCATAATGATCATAGAAATGTTCAATTCAGGAAAACTGAAAATTGTGTTTTTTCATGTCCACTGAGTTCGTCATGTCAGAAGAGAGAGAAGTTGTATTTCAATTTATTAATCTGACTGGTATTTATGCGAAAGCTGAACCCCTGAATACATTTCTGCTAAAAGTACAAATCAGTTGGCCGGCAGCTTTGAGCAGCAATTTAATCTCGAGGTCGCTGCTAGCCACATGAAAGCCCCTCGCTCTTACTTCCATAATACAGCTCTGGTTTAGTACAAAAATACTCTCATCCACAATAGCCCATATTGTGCAAACTGCCACTTGAACTCCAACAAGAGCAGTCAGCTTCTTTTCTCTATATATTTTTCATCCAATCAGTGAAAGCGTGAGCAGAGCTATCGGCTGTCTCATAAAAGACAGCGTCTGCAGCAATCACTTGGACATCTGGCGTTGCTTTGAGGCGAGTCATTGTCTGCTCCGTGTGTCTGTCCGCTCCAGACGATCGCCACAGGCTACGAGCCGGCCTCAGCTGTCAGGGACGAGCTCTGGTCGTACAAGGGGGGAACTGTTCGGCAGGGAGGAATCGGCTCGGTGGAAATCGATGAAGACTGCGGGGGGATCTGTTGATCTGACGGTGGGTGGGATAAAGGAGGGAGGTCTGCGGACCACCACGGGCTCGCCAGATGATGCCGCTGCTGGAGGGAAAACAACCGTCATTGGGAAAGAATGATTGCCTCTAATGGTGTGCATGCTTCAAATAAAATACTGAAATATGTGTGTTATGTTGGGTATGGGGTCCTAAAATCAATTCTTTTTCCTACAATGTGCCTGTCAAAGTCTGAACCAACAAGGAAGGCAAATTGGGCTAATGATTAGGGGGAAAATGCTTTGGGTAGCTGTTATGTTCCTGCAAAATTCAATTCAAAACTGAACACATTTTGCATTATTCCAAATTTAACTTAATAAGCTGTTCAAATGTGTCCCCTTGATGTAATAAAGATGTTCTATAATAAAGCCATCATTTCACAAAATTACAAATAACTAAGTTTTGAGAGATTTCGAGAATTTGCAAGAATATACGTTCAGTCTGTCTCAATAGAAATGAATTTAATGCAGTTTCTTGCGGGATAGTTATACCTAGAAAAAACAAAAGAGCAATCTTGCCAAAAGTTAAGCAGTACATTGCAGAAGTGGCCAGTTTATTACTCCTTTTCAGAGACATTTTTAAAAGATACATTTGAAGAAGCCGTTAATAAAGAGCCGTTCAAATTCCAAATCTCTCGAGCGTGTGCTTTGGGTTTGAATAATTTGTTAGGCTTTGTCCGTTAACCCAACACATTCTCACTCCCATCTCGACGCTTGGTCAGGTGCCTTTGTCATTGTTATTGACACTAAAAGTCTCCTTTAGCGCCATATAACGCGCTTTAACTAAACGCGCTTGGTTGGGACTATTGGTGTCCCTTTTCACGCAGATATGTTATAGGCCGATTTGTTTTTGCTAATATGTTGGGCTCTTGTTCAAATAATTAAACAATAACATGATGTCACGTTATGTACATCCCTTGCTTACTTTACTAACCCTAACTAAGTATTTTTGTTGCCTAAACTTAACTACTTCAGTTTCACGATTTATCATCTTAGTTTAGTGTGTTAGCATGCTAACATTTGCTTATTGGCACCAAACACTAAATAAATCAGAGGCTGATGGGAATAAAAAGTCAGAGGATTTTTATTTTTCACCTTTATTTTGTTTAGATGGATCACCAAAGCTATTACAATTTATCATTAGGGGGACATGAATGCCGCTAGCAAGGCTAAAAACACACTCAAAAGTCTATAAGAGGGTGTTTCGAAGATGTTGTCATGAACTTAAACGTGCAAGGACAAAATCTTCAGTCCTTTCATTTCTGTGTTGACAGTTACACTGACTGTAAGTTGCCTCAGAAAGAATTAACTGAATGTGTTCCTGATTCTGGCTTCAAACAAATCCCTTCTATCTAACTCTTGAAAAGCCTTTACTTGTTTTGAGTAAACAAAGTATAATTTAGCATGACAACAGGCTGTCGTTACATCTTTAACAAGGCCGTGATGTTGTCTTAAATGGTTGGATGAGTGTTTGAATGAACGTAGGCGCTGCTGGATGCTGCCTGTTGATTTCAAGTGTCTCCCTGTTCTACTGGCTGTGGGTGGACGACAGCTCGGCTAATTAATGCAACCATCAACACTCAGTACAACTGTGTGAAATGATTATCCAAATCCCAAAAACATGCAGTCTGGTCAGTGGGATAAATGGTTGTACTTGTTTCCTCTAATTAGTACTTAATGATATGTTTCCTGCCATTAAAAATCATTTACATTTCTAATTTGCGCACTCCCCATTCAGAATTGCAGAAACTTGCAACTACCAAAACCTGCCAGTTCACATCAGTGAGACAAGATGGAGTATCATCTTCATAGCAACGACTCTTTGTACCTCCGTCCTAACTTCTGATTTCCATGCTTTTGTAGCTAAATAGATCATTTTTTGAGTCTAAATATGAATGTGGATAACAATAGTGATAGTGAGATGCTTGCTGCAGTTACATTTCTAGTGATGAATCGGCAAAAAACGCGTTTTATTTCTCTGATTCACTGCTTCGTTCTAGGTGCGCAACACGTTCTCACACTCTCAAATATGGACGCTTGGTCAGGTGCCTTTGTCGTCCTTATTGACGCTGAAAGTCTCCTTTAGCGCTTTAAGTAAACGCGCTTGGTTGGGACTATTGCCGTTCCTTTTGACGCAGTTATGTTAAGGAAAAGGTTGTGGGTGGGCTTACGGTTCTGTGTCACGCGGGAACTACTGGACAGTTGGTTTAAGGAAAAGATCGTGAGTGGGCGTACGGTTCTTTGACACGCGAGAACTACAGGACGGTTGGGTTTAGGAAAGGGTCGTGGGTGGGCGTACGGTTCTGTGACACGCAGGAGGAAAGAACAAAGCGACTATAGCAAGCGTGACAAGCGGGACGTGAACCCCGCTCTCCTGGGTGAAAGTCCTGTGTTGGATCCAGTAGATCATTTTATTGGAGCTGACTCCACCAGCTGACTTCTCTATTGGCTGTAGAAACAGGAGACGTCTCTTAAGTTCTAAAACCAGCCTCTGGAGACTCCACCAGCTGACTTCTCTATTGGCTGTAGAAACAGGAGACGTCTCTTAAGTTCTAAAACCAGCCTCTGGAGACTCCACCAGCTGACTTCTCTATTGGCTGTAGAAACAGGAGACGTCTCTTACGTTCTAAAACCAGCCTCTGGAGACTCCACCAGCTGACTTCTCTATTGGCTGTAGAAACAGGAGACGTCTCTTAAGTTCTAAAACCAGCCTCTGGAGACTCCACCAGCTGACTTCTCTATTGGCTGTAGAAACAGGAGACGTCTCTTACGTTCTAAAACCAGCCTCTGGAGACTCCACCAGCTGACTTCTCTATTGGCTGTAGAAACAGGAGACGTCTCTTACGTTCTAAAACCAGCCTGTGGAGACTCCACCAGCTGAGTCGCAGCGACGCCATCAGCTGGTTTGATTCGAGCTGAGACGAGCCGGTTCAGACCGCTGGAACTTTTCTCTGAACTTTTCTTTGTTGCCTGAATCTCACGAGTTTACGTGACATCCTGGTCATTTCACGTATTTCTGAGGGATCAGGTTGCTCACAGAGCTACTAGTCTTGCATCCAGGCAGCCATATCGGTCGACTCGAAAGTTACTGAACCGATAAGTCAACATGAAGTAAATTAGTTTTAAATTGGGTAGTCATGCAGTAGATACTTTTAAAATCATAGAACAACAAAATGTGATTATAGACATTTGACTCTTACGTATTGAAAATGATACGTAAGAGTAATTTGTTCTTTTTCTGGTGTAGACCCCTTGCCTTTTCTTCTCTCTGTTTCTTCCTAAAGAAAGGCAATCAGCTTCCAAAATAAATAAAAGTATTTCATTAATTTTATTTTAAATTTCCAGACGTTTCCAGCTCCATTCTGTAGTCGAAAATGTTTTAGAGAAATACAGTTTGACTTAACCCTTGTGTTGTCTTCCATTGGACCATGCACCTGTTGTCCTCCCCGGTCAAAACTGAAAACAAACACTTTTTCTGACGTTTTTTTTGTTTGTTTTACATTTAGCGCATAATTTCACTACCATGTATAAACACCACTAACACCAACTTATTACCACTAGTTTTACACTTATTTTTGGAATTCATGGTCAAAAAACCTCATTTATAGGAAATTATACCTAATTCTTGAGTAAAAAAAGCAGACATTGTGAATTATTTAGACTAATATTAAAGGAAGGATCATTTCAGAAGGGTCAACCATCAGCGAGGATACTGTGTTAAATTGCTAAAAAATTGAATAAAATACCCCAAATCCAGTGAAAGTAGAGATCCGATGATTTATTGTACTTGCGAAGCGCGATGCATGGAATCCTCCATGTTATTTTTGGGTAATTCAAATTAGGTAGTCAAAAAGAAACCCATATTTCTGATATAGATATTTAGACAATGGGTCAAATTTGACCGGAAGACAACACAAGGGTTAAAAAACATTGTTGCATCTTCTTATGTAACGTCAATTAAAAAAACTAAATAAGCTTCTTAAAAAAATGTCTTTATTTAAATTAACCGTATGATGTCTGTGTTCTACAGCGGATAACTTCACGCTCCTTACAGTCGGAGGGATGCAAATATTGCACATGATGCCTTCACTAACTCTCACGCTGCGGGTGAAAACTAATGAAAGCATCGCTGAGTGAATCGGGGCACAAATTTACTTCCTGTGATGTTCAGCTCGCCGCTGGCAGCTGCTGATGGAGATGATGGTGGAGATGATGATGACGATGGTGGAGATGATGATGATGATGTAGCAGAAAGCCTGCAGGAGTTTATGATCCGTGCAAATGGAGAAATCTGCATATTGTTTCATATGAGTTTGCGTAATGGACGCCTACATACTGAAGTGATGATAATAATAGAACATGGAGCGCAAGCTGATGTAAGACACACACACACACACACTTACAGACAGACACACTGACACACACACACACACACACACACTTACAGACAGACACACTGACACACACACACAGACACACTGACACACACATAAACACACATATACACACTTAGACACACAGACATACACACACACAACTCACATATACATACACACACTGACATATACACACACACACACTGACACACACACACACACACACACAGACATACAGACACAGACACACACACACCTCAGTCCTGCTTGAATCATGGGGAGAGGATAAAAGGAAGAAACAAAATGAGGAGGCCAGGAGTAAAGAGAAGACGAAAGGAAACAAGAAAAGTGGACGAAGATGGGAGGAAAGACGGCAGGTAGAAGAGGAAAGACGTTTAAGAGATAAGGACGGTAGGTGGTAGAGACGGAAAGGAAAGGGGACAGAAAAAAATAAGACATAAAGGAGAACAAGGCGAGAAACGATGGAGGATAGGAGACAGAGAAGGAAAGGAAACCAAAAGCAGGGGAACATGAGGAATTATCAAAGAAAAGGGGATAAAGAGAAGAGGAAATATGAGGGGATAAGTGTGAGGTTAAAAGGAAGAAAAGAGCAGAAAAGCGACGGAGGAGATAGAGGCAGAAAAGGAAAGGAGATGAGAAAAGGGAGGGGAGAAGAGATGAGTTAAGGCAAAAAGAGGAGGAATTAAGAGAGAAAAGGAGATGATAGAAAGCATAGAAGGAAAGGAATTCATATAGAGCGGATGCGGAGAAAATATAAAGGAAGGAAGGATAAGAGATTAGGAATAGAGGAGCTAAAGAAAAGGAGGAAGGGATGACAAAGAAACAAGAGCAAAGGAAATAGGAAACAAAGACAGAAAAGGAGGCAGGAGACAAAAGGAAGAAACAAAAGAATAGAATAGGAGACTGGTAAGGGAGGGGAGGAAGAAATCAATGGAGACAAATTAACTGGTGAAGAAAAGGAAAGAAAATAAGGGAAGGAGAGGAATCTCAATGGAGGGGTTAAGGAGAAAATATAAAAGCAAGGGAGGAAAGGAGTTGAAGAATAGAGGAGCAAAAGGAAAGGAGGAAAGGAAACAGGCAAAGATGACAGAATAGAAGGCAGAGAAGGAAAGGAAACAAGGAAAGTTAGAGAACAGGATAGGAGACTGGGGAGGGGAGTGGAGGAAGAAATGAATGGAGACAAATGAACTGGTGAAGGAGAGGAAAGAAAAGATGCAGGGAAAGAGAGAAAAGATGGAATAGAGGAGGAAAAGAGCCCGGGGGGAGGGGAGAATGGAAAGGAGGCAGTGGAAGATGTTAGCTAACAAGAGAGGAAAGGAATCAAGGAAACCATGACAGAGAAGGAAAGGAGAGAGGAGGGGAGACAGTAGGAACGCAGATGAAGAGTGGATCGGACAAAAGGAGGAATGAGACTCCAAATATTTGACACTCTACACTTGACCTTTGGCCTCTCTTTCCCAGCATGCCGCAGGGGTCCAGCTCTGGTCTGTGAGCTGCCTGTTCCAGCAGATATTTTGGTTTTCACCACACACACACACACACACACACACACACACACACACACAGTCTGCTCTCTGGGCGTCTGCCAGATATTAAACCTCAGCAGAGATGCAGATGAAGGAAATCCTGTCGACTGTGAGGATTGGCCAAACGCAATTAGACTGTTTGTCTGCTGGGCTGTGTGTCTGGCAAAGTGAACGCTACACAAAATACAGAAAGCAGCACAACGCTACTGGATGCAGTCTGTGTTTGGCTACATTATCAGCTGTAGAATAATTAGTCTGTGCTTTGTTATGCTGCAGAACATACCCAGCAGTTTGTATTTAGCTTGTCAACACAGACATTGTTGCATAAAATCATCTTCATTTATGCACTGATGAGAAAAAACAATGTAGCTATGTTAAAGTGTAAACATGTCCGACATTAACCCTATGACATCTGTTTCAATAGACCAGACTGTACGACACGTGGCTATCGGACTGTTTTGCCTCGGGTTTCTCTCTACTTGGCAGGTACGAATGAAAAACTAGATTTTCATTTTTTGTTAAGATTCTGGATTTTCTCTGTAAAAACATGTTGCCCAATCTGGCATGTCATATATTTAATCCTGAAATAGAACTGGGCATCGGTTACTGCTTTCTAACACATTTTTGTATGTTTTCCTTGTGTAACTTCTAATTTCCACCGGCTGTGGAACGGCGGCGGAGTCAATAAGTTTCCATTAAAGTCAATGTGTGGCTGTGTCTCATTCGGCATACTTCCGTCAGTACACTGCTAATGTGCACTGACCACTTACTGCTGTAGTGCTCACTTTCGATTGTTAGTATTGTCCCAAAAGGAACACTTATGTTAAAACACTTACCGGAAATGACGAGCGGTCGGCTCGGCTCGCCGCCTCTCAAAATCTGACAGAAATCTATTAAACTGACCTTTGTCGATCAAAAAAACAGACAGATTCAGCAACTGCACGGCCTATTTCTCGCTTAAAATGTTGTCAGAAACAGGTTTCGGTGAACTATCTTCGTAAAAAACGAGATCGTATTCTGAAGAAGCCAGACCCTGACGCGTTCGTCCAATCAGCTGCCGTTCGACATCCCTTGTCCCTCCCCTTTCCGCTTTGTAGTCAAGATGGCGCCCGTTTGGTAGATACGGAGGAGCAGATATGCAGAGCTTCTATTTTTGCCAGACGCCGGAGAGCTCCGCAGCAATTCAGCATAATTCAGATTGTGCTGGGACAGGAAATCGAGCACAGAAACAAAATAAAATATCCAGTTAATTTTCAAAAGAAATCCACCGTGCTCACGGCGGATCATATTTCCCAGCACTACACCTTAAAAACACAGCTCAGAGCTGTTTCCCCTCTACTCCTCTGGATGGAAACAAACTGTTGTTGGTTTTGTGGTTCTATTCTACGTGAATTCGTGAGATCTCGTGGGTCCTCGTGACTACAGCTGTCAGTCATGGCCGCAGCTGTTCTGCAACAAATCCGGACTTGTCCACCAGCTGCTCCTCGTTCCCCAATCAGCCCAGTATTAACGGCTTATTAGCTCATTAGTCTGCTTTCGGTTTCCATTTCTTTACAACAAACAAAACAAACATGCTTTGATTTCAACTAAAAGCACAACAAAGCCGAAATTAAAACTTTAAACTGCTGATAAAAGACAAAAAAGAACTGAAATATTAATCATTGGTGAAACAACACGTGCCCACAGGGATGCACAATACAAGTACAAGAAAGTAATTAAAATTACACTGAAGTAGAAGGCTTTGAATTAGTGACATGTGGAGGAAAAACCTCTGAAGATCGATTTATCTGTGGGAAAAATAAACTGCAGCATTCCTGAAACCAGCAGCAGGCAACGAAATCATTGATGTTGTATTTGAACCTAGCGTTTTGAACTTTTGGGGAGTTTCCATAATATACCAAGTCTGGCTTTGCAACACTTGATTGGTTATAAGAAAAAATATCGCAAAAAAATATCTTTATCTACAAAAGGGGGGCCCTGCAGAAAAACTTTGGGAACCGCTGGTTTAGCCATTGAACACACTGCAGACTGAACACAGAGCGACTGCATGTTGCAGGGTCACAGGGGGCCAGTTCAGCCTGTTCTCATGAACCATTCGTGAAAAAAGCTAGGAAAAGTTAAGCACTGTAATTCGTAAGTATTCCACGTTTTTTTTGTGCTGTATTCACTACATTGACGGTCGCTGCATAAGAATGCAGCTGGCTGCGTAGGGAGGAGGTCGGGGAGATGGGCGGGTGTTAACCATAGACTGTATAATATTAATGGAAAAAGCATCCGGTTCAGCGAAGTGCGGAAGTGCCTTAAACCTGCATTCTATCTTAATTCCAGCAGGGGGCGACACATGCGTTTGCAAAAGGAGGTCGGTTTCTGTAGAAGTCTATAGCCCCTTTCCGACCAGAGGGATTTTTGCAGTTCCTAGAACATAACGTTCCTAGAAACCTTTTTTTCTCGTGTTCCAACTGGACCAATTTGGGGATTATTAAGTTCCTCTGGCCACAGTTCCTGTAACTCTTTCAGCTCCTACTTCAGGGCAGGGTCTTTTCCCTTTTCCCTTTTCCACATAGTGGTGGCTGTGATTATAATAACAAAAGGTCAGTTCCTATGGCCGCTTGGCCAGTGTGACTGCAAATGGAAAAAACTGTTTTGGGGGAGAGTAGTTAGTAGAACTGTTTAGAAGTGGAATGTTCACATAACTACGTTCCTGTAACTAATTAGTTGGAAAGAGGCTAATGAGAAAGTGACCCATCCCTCATTTGATTAATTACCTCAGTAAACATTTTCATAATGACTTTATGGTCTCAATCGCTAGTTTTAAGTCTTCTGCAACACAGAAGGATGTTCATTATTTTAACTATGGTCTCGTTGATTTTAAAATCGGCGATAAAGCGGGGGGTGTTTTAGGGCGTGGCTATGATGTGATTGCCAGTGAAAGTGTGTAACGTAACGTAGAGTGTAAGGGCTCCTCCCTCACCCCTCCCTCTCGTCTAAAATCGTCACATCCGCAACCAGGATGGGTGCGCCCGTAACGGCAAACTCGACGACTCATAGCAGATCTCCACACACCAATGGGTGACGTCACACATGCTCTGTCCACGAATTTTACAGTCAATGGCGTTAACACACAGGACCAACTAGGTCTGTAGCCAGTGTCACAAAGCTCTGAAGCGGCTTAAACAACTAGCAACTGCTACTTGGCGTCACAACGCACAAGCACCTCGGTCATGTACTAGCTGTAGAATTTCTGCATATAACTGCACAATGTGGTCATGTACTGTCTTTTATCCATGTTCTACTGTCTGTTTTATATGTTTTGTGTGTTGTGTGTTATGTGGTGGTCTACAAAGTTATAAGGATGTCCTGCCTCTTACCGGCAATTTCCACTGGATGCGGAACATCTGTGGACCGGCTCCGTTGCGGAACGGCTGCGTGCTCCGCCGTCCATCAATACCCACCAGGTCCGGATTTGTTGCGGCACTACTGCAGCCATGACTGACAGCTGAAGTCACGAGGACCCACGAGATCTCACAAATTCACGTAGAATAGAACCACAAAACCAACAACAGTTTGTTTCCATCCAGAGGAGTGCTCGACTTCCTGTCCCGCACTATCTGCCGTGTGCTGAATTGCTGCGGAGCTCTCTGCCGTCCGTCAAAAATAGAAGCTCTGCGTATCTGCTCCGGAGGGCTGCGGACCGCCGGAGCTGGGACGGAGTAGGGACGGAGTAGGGACGCAGACGTTCCGCAGTCAGTGGAAATTGCCGGTTAGACTGTAAACCTAGTTTACCAACGGGTACCAATAAAGTAACCTGAACCTGAAACTGAACCTGTCATGGAGCTCGTAGCCAGCTGGCGTCACGTGACCAGCCGGTGGTCTCCTAATATCGTAGGATATCATACGTTTTGGTGTGCATACATTTTTGTATGATATCATAAGGACCCATTCAAATCAAACAGTGTGTGACCTTTTATAGAGTAAATCTTGTTTATCTTGTGTAAAGACAGGCTGTGTTTGCATTCAGATGAAGCTGAAATTAAACTTCAGATCTCTCCGTTTTTCTGACTGTCCGGCTGATGAGGAGGAGAGTGACGCAGGACGACGCCGTGCTGAAGACAAACACTTGGGGAGAAGGAAAGGGTAAAAATATATATAAAGAAAAGAAATGAGATGATGTAATTACCCAGAGAGAAAGGTCAAGACGTTTGGGCGGCTTTTTGTAATTAGCTTTATTTCTGCAAGCAGAACAAACAGAGCAGTCTTTTGTGAAATTGTGTTAGAAAGGTTACACAGACCTTTATAGTTGGAGGATTAGCTGTTCACTTCAAACCCTGACTGCTGTCTGCCCAGCAAACTGCAGAAAACACGAAACCTTCACATCTCCTCTGGACACAGAAAAACACTCCGAGGGAAGAAATAATTCGTTTTAGATCAGCCGAGGAAGATTAGAAAAGGGGAACATTTAGGAGGTACAATTTTAATTAAAACCAAGTCAAATTTCTTGATGAATTCTTAGTGAAAGTAATTAAACTGATGAACTGACTGTAGGGAAAAGTACATTTTCTTCAGTATATTGGAATTTCATCACATGACTTATTCACTTAAAGTATATATTTAAATGTGATATTTAAAGGCATGGCTGTAAGTTAAGTGTTCAAGAACATGTGAAAGATTACAGTATTTGTGGAACATTTTTCATAAGATAAGGTGCTCTACACTACAAAACATAGTAGAAAGCAATAAATAAAGTGGGGGTAAAATACTACATGTATGCTCTCTTTAAAGCCACCTAACGTAGTTATTTTACCTCAGAGAACATGGGAGTTACTAGTCTACCGCTGCCTCGGTTTTCGGGTATGTGTCCACAGTGGCGTTTTTTGATAGCAGGGATCATCCCCGCTTCCCAGCATTGGATGCTTGATGGGCTTACTACTCAGTTATCAGTTTCTCTTCAATGACTCCCCTGCTCGTTTGTCCGTTACTGTAAAACCGGGACTTGCCGGAAGTCGGCTTATTATCGGAAATTTATACGTTATCATGGCAATGGTACACATGAAAATGGCTGCTGCTCTGATCACTCTGCTACGTTGATTCGAATGGAAATACACACTCCTACAACTGCAATGGCTGCACCTGATTGGACGAACACGTCACTCGTGGGCTGTCTGCTCCCGGATTTCAAAAGAGACCAACTTTGAGGATCCTTTGCAAACCTTATTATTATTATTTTGCAAAAGTAGTTCACCGAAATGTGGTCCAAAAAACATTTTGAATCTGAATATATCTTCATTTCAGATCGGCAACTATCAGTTTAAAAGATTTTTTGGAGTTTCGAGAGGCGGCGAGTTGAACTGGAAGCTCCTTATTTGCATAAAGGAGCCTGGACTTCAACTTTATGCAAATGAGAAGTGGGCAACTCGACGCCACGCTTCTCGAAAGTCGGCGTGACGTAACCATGCATTGCCCGACTGCTTATATAGACAATAACTTGGAAGCATGGAAATGATGCTGCCAGTGGACACGTACCTTCAGTTAGTTTGTTAGTGTGTGACTTGGGTGAATCCAAACTAACCTTTTAAAACACCAAAGTCACACAATAACACAAACTAAATAACTGATGGAGGCAGCGGTAGAGCAGCAACTCCCGTGTTCTGTGAGAGACTTCACTAACGAGTTGGTGCAGGTTGTGCTATATGTACTACTGCTCATGTATGATAAGTAAATATAGCGCCTGGCATCGTACGGTGATGTTGTAGAATAAAGTATCAGTGTGGAATGTCTGTTAGGTCTGTCGACTGTCAACAGGATAACTGCTAGCTTGTTTGACCCATCCACAACCCCAACCTGCTTCCTTACACAGAAATGTGGTGCTTTTATACCTCGTCATCTTACTTCCTGCTTTGCTCCCGTCATTAATATGGCCAATAGAGGACGCCGCCACTATAAACGTAAATACATAGGAAATGCTGATTGAACAACCGACTTCTGGGAACGTTTTTCGGGAGAGGACAGTCGGACTGTTTTTGTCTGCGTTTTTGTCTTGTGGATTTGAAGAGATCGTAGATGGATATAACGGCTTCTGTAGAAGCTACAAAAACACAGGGACACAATCAAACAAAGACCTGATTCTCTCTGCAGATGAGGTGAATAAAAGCTTAGGTCACCATTTGACATTTATGGTAGTGCAGCTTTAAGGTAGTCTGAAAAAAAGCTATGCAAAATTGATGCGTTCTCCTTCCTTCTCCATTAATAACCTCCTTAACTCATTTTAAGATGGTTTGGCATTAATTAAAGAGAACATCTAAAAATAAGGTTATTTTAAGGATCACAAGGTTTGTTAAGGGATATGTGGTGTGCCGTATATAATGTATTATCTGGTTTGTGACTCCACTGCTTTCTGAAATAATAAAAGTATAAACTACAGTCTGATGCAGAACAGCAAAAATGTGATGAAATATTAAAATATGACCAAAGTCCTGAGTTTGCTGCTCTGCCTGCAGTCAGGTGGTAAAGGGCATGTCAGGATTTGGCAGAGAACATTACTGTTCTTAACACTGTTTCTCAAACACACACACACACACACACACACACACACACACACACACACACACACACACACACACACACACACACACACACACAGGTTTGTGGCACTATCTTTGTGGGGACCCGTCATTGACATAATGCATTCCCTAGCCCCTTACCCTAACCTTAACCATCACAACTAAATGCCTAACCTTAACCCTCACCCTAACCATAACCTAATTCTAACCCTAATCCTAAAACCAAGTCTTAACCCTCAAACAGACCTTTAAAGTTGTAGGGTCCAGCATTTTGGCCCCACAAAGCTGTCGGGACCCCACAAGTATACTGGACTCTCGGTTTTTGGACCCCATGAATATAGTTAAACAAGCACACACACACACACTCAGTTTCGGCTTCGTATTAATGAGTGGAGCCGCTGGCTGCTGTCAGGCCTCCATACACACCGTCACAACCAGACAGCAAGATAATCATTTTTCAACCTGCTGGCATAAGCATTAAAACTCTTGTCTAACCCATCCCCGCTCTCTCCTCTCATTGTCTACCTCTCTTGCCCTCACGCCTCTCTCTGTCTTTTTCAGATCTCTGGTTCTTATCGGTCCAGAAGCTCCGGCAGTGTCGAACCATACTGGAGCCTCTTATTAAGTTGGCTGGCTGGCTGGCAGCGGTGGAGCTATCAGACACGCCATCGCTTTTTCATCGTGCTCACCGAGTGGCACGGCTCGAAGTGCTTTCAAGGAAAGGAATGACATACAAAAATATTCCGTAGTTTCATCATCACTTCATCTCTTCGTTCTGCGCACGATCATCAGCAGGCCTTTTCTAATGGGACGGCCGCTCCCTTTCTTGCTGAATCATGACTTATTACACTTATAAAAAATGCATCAATCTTTAATCTCAAACTTTGAACAAAAGCTGGCAGCGGCAGGTTCCGAGCTGCGCTTATCTCACAGGGAGTTGAGGGGCAGATTCCAACCTGTTCTCACTCCCAACTCGTCACATACTGACGCTTGGTCAGTGTCTCTCAGCGTCAGGTACAGACGCAAAAATCCCCCTTTAGCGTCTGTATGGAACGCACCGGGCAGAGCAGCAGCTCGACCACGGCGCTGTAAGATGACGTAGTATTAAGAGAGACAACGGTAGTGATTAGTATGAAAGACCGAAAATCCACGCAAGGAGGCAGGTTGGGGTGGTGGATGGGTCAAACAACACAGGACTTTCATCAGAACGGGGTTCTTGTCCCGCGTGTCACTGAAACGTACATTTGCCAACCCCATGCACGATCTTTCCCTAACCCTAACTACGTGGTTTTACCCTGCATGTTGAATAATGACCCAAAATCGGTCCCAACCCAGAGCATCAAAAAGAGATTTTGAGGCCCTGGGAGTGAGAATGTGTTGCAGACTCGGTTGTTTTTATACTATCATTCTTGCAGTGTAACGCTAGAGCTCATCCAGCTGTACCAATCAGGAGAGAAACACACATGGAAGGCATGAATCACAAATTGCTGTTCAGTCACACCTTTTTCTTTCCATTTCCCGTGGGATCTGTCTGATGACTTCTGTTGCAAATTAGACCAAAAATTGGAATAAAATGTTATGATAAATAGACAGTCTTTCTCACTAGAATAATATTTATTTTCTAAGGTTGGTTATCTCAGACAACTACCACTAAACAGGTCTCATCAACAGTACCATGTTTTGGGTCAAATTCTGGACTGATTTTGGGTAATAATAAATAGTAGTCTCTTAGGGCGGTGAGCTATCAGTTGGTAACTGATTAAATAAAGCAAAGATATGGCATTAAACAACACCAAATATTCTTTTGTACCTTAAAATTATTTTTCCAAAATCGTTTCGGTGGTTCATCAACTCGTATCAGGGTGAACGGCACTTCTGCATTCACTTATCGACCCTCTATCGGCTATAACCGCACGATGCAAGTTTGCCAGATCGGGTAGCGGATCTGTAGTTCGAATGAGACATAAGAATAACTGTAATGGATAATTCTGCTTCCAACCTGTAGGGGGACCAAAGAGGAAAAGTGCTTTGGTGTTGCTTTAAGTCTCAGGTTGGATTTGGGTCTCAAATATGGCAGCACCAGTAGGATCGGCCGGTTTAGAAGTTGACCATTGATCAACATCTTCCTGAGTATATTATATGATAAGTACACTGATTGTGTCCACAAAATAGTTCAAAACTGCATTGACTGCACCCATTGTCACCGGGATTGTCTTATTTTTCTATAAACACAAACATATACATCAGTATAATTTCAAAAAGATGCCATCTCCCCAGCCTTCACCACCTTTGATCTGGCTGCCACAAAGGATTAAAAAAGACCTTTGCTTTTCCTTATTTTCTGTCATATATAAAGTAGTCTCTGTTACGGCCTCCATTTTAAAAAGGACAAACCAAGGCTCAAAAGGAATTGGAGGATGCAACATATAAAGAGGATGCCAGACACAAAGTTAAGAATTAACCAACAAGCTTTATTAAATAAAGAATATTCCCAAAGTAACAAACAAGGAAAAACAAAAAGGGACTGCAGACCCCGGCCAAAAAGAACAAAAGATGGGAAGACGCTGGACCAACCTCTCCCCCTAAACTACCTAAAAAAGGGAAAACTAATCCTAATACAAACAAAAAAGATGAATAACTGAACTACCGGTAACCTCCAGCCCAAACTAACACAATAAACTAAAGTAACAAAACTCCAGCACCTAAATGTGCATGGAGGTCGGGGAGAACACAAACCTGCTTGTTGTGAAAAAAGATGAGGAGAAAACTCCTCACTGGTGTGCTGCTGGTGTGCTCCTAGTGTGCTCTCCATGTGTTCTCCACTCTCTGCCTTCTTATCACCTCCCTCACTCTACCGGAGCACTGATTACACTCAAGTGTGCAACAGGCAGAGGGAGGAGGGCAGAATGAGAAAAAGAGAGAGAGAGAAAAAGAGAAAAAACAAGACACACAAGAGGCACATGTAACATCTATATCGACGACGTTTCATTTCTGAGACTCTCAGGTGCCGCCGGAAATTCCGCTGGATGTTCGTTACCTTCTTCTTTCTTTGTGTTGGCGTTCTAACCCCTGGATTTCTGAGGACTATGGTTAACTGCTCCTCAGATCTCTGCAGGGTCAATCCAGACAGCTAACTAGACTATCTGTCCTGATTTTTCTGTTGCACGACTAAAACAACTTTTGAACGTCCACATGTTCCACCAAAACAAGTTCCTTCCCGAGGCTATTTAGCAGAGGCACCGTTGCTCCGTCCAGCGCTTAGCACCGCCCAAGACGATTGTGATTGGCTTAAAGATTGTCAATAAACCAGAGCACATTTTTCTCCCATTTCAGAATGCTGTGTGGACTAGCCAGACCCTTCTCCTCTGCAGCGCTGTGGAGGAAGGTCTGGCAATGCGAGACTATATCTATAATGTAACAATGCCAGATGTTCATATTACACTTGACCACAGCTTCAAATAATAAGTTCAGCGTATGTAAAAGTAATCCATGTGAGCAAAAACCTCGGATTTCACACTGTTTGAACACATTTCCAACTATTTTTTTTCTCCCAACTTGTGCTGAATTTCTTCATCATCTTCAACAGGCAAAATACTGCAGTGTTCACATTACATACACTGCTACATGTAGCTACATGCTAACGTCAGGGAAATGTCAATTTCTCCCCAATTTTGGATCACATTCGTGCTGGAACATGTAAGATTGCGTCGTTTTTTGGTTTAGAAGCTTTTAAGGACGATATGTTACAATAGAAAGTGCCAAAATTCTCCGTAACAGTCATTCCCCGGCTACATAAGAATAGGTTTATTTTAGCTGTGTTTTTAACGCCTACTAACTAACTAACTATCTCCTGCACTTTGGCTAACATCAATAGCATGAATCATACTTTTTGGTATTAGTTGTTGGCTTTTATTTGACAAGTAACGTTACATTACGTAAATTTGGGAGTTTAAAGATAAATTTGCTAAAGAGATTTTTTTTGTTTTGGTGAAGTAGTCCTACGATTTATTCACAAGTTTTTATTGATTATTTGTCTAGTCTCTTGAAAATCAAAGAGCTTCTTTACACACACATACACACACACACACACACACACAAACACACACACTCTGATGCTGTGAGTCTGAAATAATTGCGTATGTGTTTATAAAATGTATTTGTGACAGTGATTATTTCCCCTGCTGAGTCCTTTTAAAACACAAGGAAACTAACGCTGTCCCTTTTCAGTCTCCTGTGATTTTATTCTCACTTGATTTAAGTATTTTCTTTTTGTCGTTTTTAATGATTAACAACCTATTTAGATGTTTTTGTTTCTTTCTTCCTAGAAGTTTTCAAGTGCTGAAGATTATGAATACCCGTTTAATTTGTCCAAACTCAGCGTGTAACTGTCAGTCATTTTTAAATCTTTACCGCAAATGCAGAGAGAGAAATTCAGCTGCAGACGGAAACACAACGGTGACAGAAATTGACAAATCATCCAGCGTTTGTTTTGTTTCCCCCCATCTAACCCATAAAAATGTCACTTTATGTCTTAATTTTTTTAATCTGTCAAATCTGCTTTCATTACTGAGCTTCCTAACAGTAAAACCAGCATCATAATGTTCATTTAAACGCATTAAACACAGAAATAAGCAGCAGATTGTAGTTTATTTGGATGAAATGACCACTGGCACTCCAGATGTTGCAGCTTAAACATCACATAATGCAAATCTAAGTGATGAATGCGTGATAAATAAAGAAACACCTATTACTCCCCCAGAGACTGCATCAAAGTAGTAATTTCACCCTGAAATTATGAATCATTCCCTTCAAATGACTAATTTACAAGCTCAATATACTTATTTCATTCCTATAATTTAAAAGTGTATTCCTTCAAATTACTAAATTGATCTCAAATAGCTTAATTTGTTCCCCTTCTGCTGTGGATGGCATGTTAAAGATAAACACAGCACAGTGTTTTCTGCGGAACTTCAAGTATATATCTATATTATCTCAGCCTAAGATCAAAATCAAATTATTAAATCCGGTCTCCATAGAAGTAAGAGCGTGGAATGTGGAATCGATTTTGATCCAATCGATACTAAGTCATGTTTGTTTACAATAACTACCATGTAGAAAAGTTCTGCGTCCCATTCATACAATTTTTACTGCGTTGTGCAAACTGGATCACGGAGGGTCCACGAGTAGATTTGGTAAAATATCACATTTTTAATTTAAGTGGAGTGGCGGAGTGATTACCAATCCTTCCAGAAAAATGCGGATTTTTTTGTGATTGTTGCGGGCAAAAATCCGTGATTATGCAGCAAGTTTTCTTAAAAAATGCGATGGAATATGCAGGATATTTATGCAATGAAGAAGCGGGAACTTGCAAAAACTGCGGTTTCATCGTGGCTTCATCGCGGGGTTTTCAGCTTTTCGATGATGTTCACGTTACGTAATTACATCACTTCATCAGAATCAGAATCAGAAATACTTTAATAATCCCAGGGGGAAATTATTTTTGTTACCACTCCAGGTATACAAACAACATATACAAACAACATATATTATCCCGACTATTTACATATATAATAAAAACAAAATACAGTAATAATAAATATAATGTTCCCATGGCAACAGGGGAAAATGGCTGCTCTTGTATGAAGTAAACGCAATATTTTTCAACTTTCTGCTAAGATATGTGTGTGACTTTTTTGCAACGAAAATTATGGGAATTATGAAATCATGCAAGCCCCGCATATTTTGCACGGAAATCTGCAATTTATGCTGCGAAAGTGCGGCGTATTTGAAAAAATGTGGCCCCCCCGCATAAATATGCAGACTTTGGCTGATTATGCGTTGAATTATGCGATCGCATGATCACGTTTTTTCTGGAGGGACTGGATTATTACTCCAACTGTGAGCGAACTCTCCGCTCCTCACCACGGGGCAAATCACTCCGCCCAAGTAGCAGTGCTTTGTCTTTCTGAGAATATAGTTCCCAGTTTGTATACGGTTAGAAGATGGTTGTGTCTCATGTGACCTTGTTATTTGTTCACGCTGTGACTCTACAAACATGTAAATAGGAACATGTTGGCGTTATTTTGTCACTTATTGGGAGCAGTAGGCTAGTTGGAACCGATTACCTTCAGGATCTGTGCTAAGCTAGGCTAGATGGAGCCGGTTACCTCCAGGATCTGTGCTAAGCTAGGCTAGATGGAGCCGGTTACCTCCAGGATCTGTGCTAAGCTAGGCTAGATGGAGCCGGTTACCTCCAGGATCTGTGCTAAGCTAGGCTAGATGGAGCCGGTTACCTCCAGGATCTGTGCTAGCGGTGGGCAAGGGCACGGGAAGGGGGGGTTGGGTGCTGAGGGTGATGCAGCACCCCCTGTTGGCAGGAGCTGGATTTTATATATATATATATTTATTTTTTTTAAGATTATTTTTTGGGGCATTTTCAGCCTTTATTTTTGACAGGACAGATGAAGACTTGAAAGGGGAGAGGGGGGTAATGACATGCAGCAAAGGGCCGCAGGTCGGAGTCAAACCCGCGGCTGCTGCATCAAGGATTAAATCTCCTCTACACGTGGGCGCCTGCTCTACCAACTGAGCTATCTGGACGCCTGGTTTTTATATTTTTTAAATAATTACTAATTCGCTGTCTGACATTATTTATATTTTTGTATATCAAATAATGAGGCAAACAGCAAAAAAGGGTTATGGATAGGTTCGTATATAGTCTACTAAAAATGTACTGTTATAGCTGCTAGAGGTCAAAGTGAAAGTGAGTCAAGTGATGTGACTCGCTGAGAAGCGAGCAGGCTGAGGCTGAGTGACTGGAACGTTAGTTGTAGAGAAGAATATGTCGCAGAAAAGGATACAAGATTTTTTCTTACAGCATGCAGCTAAAATTAGCAAGATTTCATCTGTAGATGTTACAGTTGATGTTTACTCGTCCACCGCTGAGGCAAACTCTGTTGGGGCAGCTGAAGAGCCTGAGTCTGAAATAATGTTAGCAAGCAACTCGGCTAACGTTAGCAGCACCATTATAGCATCTAACAAGAACTTTACAGAAGGAATCGAAAAGCGCTGTCACCCGAGCAACTTCAGTTATCCTGGAAGGAGGCTCGGGACAGAAACTTTTCAACGGTCTTTTCAGCTGAGATGAGAATGAACGATAAGCCGTTTCTCGTGTCATTTGTTGTGGTAGAGTGCCATCTACTGGGCACAGTTGGTAATTATCCTGAAATATGAGAATATATTTCCTGTTCATGTGTGGAAAAGAACTACGGTTTACACGCTGGTTTGGTGTCTCCTGAAACTTTGGTTATTCTGCAAAAAGAATAAGTTGCTTTAAAGATAATTCCGTTCCCTGTGAGGTTAATACCTGTAAGTATGATTGTTTTCATTACATATGTTTTGTGTAACAGAAACTGCTGTGACGTGGTTAGGACACATTTGCTGTGGAGAATGCACGAGTTAGGAAATTGTTGGCGAGGTCATTGCAGCCTGATTATTAGCATATATTTTCAAGCCAAACATCTGTTGTGTGGTTTTGACGATCAAAAAAGTATACTTTAACTATATACTGAAACAGGCCAATGATGTCAAGTGTGCGTCTGTGATGTTAGGGTGCGCGCAGTGGAGTCGGAGTGGCGAGTGCTGTCGCATAATTGTGTAACAGTGGAATTTGTGGCTGCCCAGGACTTTTCTAAAACTTCTCACTCTCACCCATACACTGCACTAGAATGACGTATTTAGCTGTCAAAATCCAAAACATTTCCTGGGGGGAGAAATAGTCAGACATCCATTATTTTGTTATTCAGCACCCCTGGTTGAAAATAGGTTCCCGCGCGCCTGGCGGTGGGTGCGTCAGACACGTACGGAGATGAGGAGAGTATGTATGGATTTAGCTAACTCTGGGGGATACGGTGAATAAGCTAAAGTCTCAATAAGTCGGCGTGTTCCTTTAAGCCGCCTACACATAATCTGCAATAAAACTGCAAGGTAGATCTCAGAGCAGGGAGGCAGGGAAACGTCGTCATTGCTTCTGGAATTGGTTGCGTCTTGACAACACAGTCTCACTCGCATCACGTCAGATGCTTGGTCAGGTGCCTTTGGCATTGTTATTTACGACAAAAGTGTCCTTTAGCGTAAGGTGACCAGATTTCTGAGACAAAATCCAGGGACAGTTTCAGCTCAGAAGTGTAAATACCTCCAAATAAGGTAATGTTTTTATCTTTGTAAAACTTAAAACGGGGACACTGTTTAGTTAATAGGATGTCAATTTACGTTCATAAAAGTGCTCTTTTGCCGCTGACAGGCTCAGATTAATATTCTAAGTGGCTGACAACATTATGAAAAGGATTCCTAAAGAGGTCGACCTTTCTGCTAAAGAGTAAGATCCTTTTTTAAAACATAAAAAAGTCCGCAAAATTCCGTTCGCTAAACCCACCAGACTCCATGTAAATAAACAGTCATTTTAGCATCGTAAAATGGGCATTGTAGAACATCTCTGAGCTCTGAGGCTTGCTTTGGCTGTCTTGAGCCTGTGCGTGTAGGTTGCACGACTATTTCATTCCAATTTCGGGAAAACCGGGGACATTTCACAGTGAAAACCGGGGACATTTCCGGGGACAGCTCCAGCTGGGGACAGGTCACCGAAACCGGGGACGTCTGGTCACCCTACTTTAGCGTCAGATCTAAACGCGCTTTATTTAAACGCGCTGGGTCTGGACTATTGGCATCACTATTGACGCAGTTAGTTTAGGGAAAGGGATGGTGGGTGGGCTTATAAAAAGGTAAGTTTACGTGACACGCGGGACAAGAACGGGACAGTTGGGTTTAGGAGAAAGAGAATGGGACAGTTGGGTTTAGGAGAAAGAGAATGGGACAGTTGGATTTAGGAGAAAGAGAATGGGACAGTTGGGTTTAGGAGAAAGAGAATGGGACAGTTGGGTTTAGGAGAAAGAGAATGGGACAGTTGGGTTTAGGAGAAAGAGAATGGGACAGTTGGGTTTAGGAGAAAGAGAATGGGACAGTTGGATTTAGGAGAAAGAGAATGGGACAGTTGGGTTTAGGAAACGTGAGACGCGGGACATGAACCCCGGTCTCCGGGGTGAAAGTCCTGTGTTGTGTGACCCATCCACCCCCCCAACCAACCTCCCTATGCGGTATTTCGGTCTTTCATACTACCGTTATCTTAATACTACGTTATCTACTCGCGCCACGTAGCTGCTGCTCTGCCCGCTGCGTTCTACACACACGCTGAAGGGTGATTTTTGTCTTGTATCTGACGCTGACAGCCGCTGACCTAGCGTCCATATTTTACAAGTTCGGAGTTAGAACGGGTTGGCCTTGAATGGTCAGCGGTGACAAGGTCCAAGTTTAATACAGGCTTCAACACTCAGCTGTGATGTTTGTTACTTAGAAATTAAGTTTTATTGCTGTTGTAACTGTTCACAATCAATCCTGTTTCAATGCAACATGAATGGCTTTTAACTTCTCGTCTCTCTCACGCACAATAAAAAACAGCAGTGGAAGCCCACAGATGTAGCAGCAGAGAGGGATAACTATGTAATTAATATGCAGCTACCTGTAGAAATGTATGCTGTTTAATGGATCTGTGGCGACCGAAACACTATCGCTCGTTCCAATTACTCCACGCCAAATTAAACGGCGATGTTTCCAGAGAGCATTAATGCATATTAATTCATCTGTCAGAAGGTGGAGGTAGAACGTTGTGGTGAGTCTGAAGATGTGCAACTGTTTACGCCTTGACAGTAAATAATTAAAATAACCTCGCCAGTTTTTAATGATGAGCAATTTCTAGTTTATTACCGAGTATTGTTTGCCATTCATTTTTAATGAACTGATGCTGCTCCATCACTCTCCGGCACGGCGCTCTCTGTAATGGTAATTGTCTTACACATTAAACACGAAATGAAAGGATGGGTGTTTATTTTAGTGAAAGTGATTCTGAAAATAGGTGAGATGGACAGAGGGCAACCACACATGCATTGTCTTTGATTATCATGTTTATAAAGTAGTTCAGTGCTGTTGTAGGGCTGCAGCTAACTTCTATTTTCTTTTATTTCTGACTTAGAAATCAATTAAGACGAGACCCTGTAGGGTAAAAATATCAACATGAAACTTCCCCTGTTGATTACTTGCATTAAGAATTTATTTTTGTAGTACAATTTTTCTGAAATGGTATGTTAAAATAAGAAAATTAAGCATTATCACTAATGTTCCTTCAATCATAATGTTCTAAGCCCTTATACACTCTAAACGTTCAAAATTGAATAGGCACCTCCCCAAAACACAGTTATACATTAGACATTTATGATGATGAATTTTGCATTGCAACTGTATACTTGTATACTTGCATTGTACTCACAATCACCTCCAGGTTTCCAGTTTTCAGACGATGTATACCACTTGTATGTTGCATCTACTGTTGATTTGCTATCTCCCCCTATAGATCCCCTGTCCCTCCCAAAGAATAGACAAACGTGGGTCTATGTTTGATTCTCTGCCCCGCCCTGATGTGTTTCACCTGTCCCTCGTTACCAGCCTCCTTTCCTTGTGTGTAGTAAGCCCTGTTTACAGGATGACGCTCGCGGGTGAAAACAACAAAATATTTTATCGGATGTGCCTTTCGTTTATACGGCGACGGTGTTTTTGGGGATTAAAAACCATCCTCCAGAGTGGAAATCTGAAAAACGCTCCACTGTCGCGTTCCCGTCTAAAGGGTAAAAACGCAAAAGTCTGAAGACAGCGGTGTGGAGAGAGACCAGAAAAAAGCGTCCAGGTAGATGTTGTTACGGACTAGGCTACAGAAATTATAGGCTCCTGTTATCTAAAAGATTTTCAATGTAATGGCTCAATATTTAAATGATTTCGACAATGTGGATGAGGTTGTTATAGTTCGATGACCATATGTAGGCTGTTCATTTGAGCCAGAGTAGGCGACAACGTTGCAGATGAAGAGACAGAGAGAGAACGAGCAGCGGAGGGTCTGCTTCAGCCTCCTCTGCCCGCTGCCTCTCGCTCTTAAGCAGCGGCTGAAGGGCTCCGAGGCTCAGGATATTGGTAGGCCACCTCGCCGCCTGGCGTGCAACTACATCGAATTTCACACACTTTTGCGTCACCATATGCACGTAGATTTCCCCCCCAAAACTCTTGCCTAAACGCGGAATAAAAAGTGAGAACGCAACGCCACTTTTGCGTTTTCTCTTCAGATCGTTTACATCTAAACATAGCCTCAGTCTTGGTGTTCTCTTGTTTCAGTGTCGGAAATATGAATTTGTGCAGTGAATGATTCTGTTTTGTCTTAAAAGGATTAACTCAAAGAGAAACGTCCCGTAACGTTTGACCTGTGACCCAAAGCAGGTGACAGGTGAACTTCTGCGGTGACTCAAGAGGACGCCAGTCCTGCTCACACTGTGTTGATGGAAACAGAGAGAGAGAGTGTGTGTGTGTGTGAGGGTTCACTGGAAGTTTTCCCTCGTTAATCCAATTTCCATTTTCCTGTCGCTAATCTGCTTTACAGAAGAAAACAAGTCTGTGCCTCCCACTCAAGCCTGCAGCTCCGCTGTGTTTGTGTGTGTGTGTGTGTGTGTGTGTGTGTGTGTGTGTGTGTGTGTGTGTGTGTGTAAGGAAGTAGTTCATATAAAGCATGTATTGCATTATCTATATATGAGGTAATTGTATAAACAGATAATCAATTAATTGGATTACAACTGATACTAATGAACGGTTATTAGTGCAGCTGTACTCATCAGTTTCCTGCTGTGTGTTTGAACTGCAACATTTACATTACCCATCTATCTTTTTATTTATAGATCCAACAATGTCTCCAACCAAAAGTTGATCTGTCTGTCTTAAGTTAATTATGTCTGTTTTAAGGCTGATTTATAGTACATAGGCTCCGTTGTGAGGATTTCTACTTATACGCTGGTTGTGTCTGTGTCGATCTAGCGTGTCTCTTTAAGAGAAGAGCCGGTAAATGTGTGTGTGCGTGGGCAGTGTGTGGTAGAGCGAGAGAGTGAGTTTCAGAGTGAGTACCGACTCCAGTGGGCAGAGACGATGAAACAAAGTGTCTCCCCTGTTCTTTCTGACCACGGTGGGAAAGGTTAACCCTCTACTTGAATTCATGTTGTTTACGGAGAAGGAGAAGCCCGGAAATGAGTAGAAGGAAATGCAACGCTGCCAAGCAGGCCAATCACAGTTGTTGCGGTCTGCTTCGCTGCGTGTAGTTAATATTTCTGGGGAAGTGCACGTCAGGCTACAGCGTAGGGTACGGCAGATTGAACATAGATTTAACCCAGAGCCATAAATCAGGCTTTACTGAGAGTGAATGCATCAAACTTGGTACTTTATTCTTCTTGAGCCTTAAAAGACCTCCTTACACACACACACACACACACACACACACACACACACACACACACACACACACACACTAAAGCCATTACAGTTGCATTACTGTAAGAGCCTTTTAAGACTGTGGCAGATCTCATTTAGAGCATCTCTCCGTCCATCATTTCTTTTCTTTATCTTTCGACTCCTGCCCTTATCCATATGCAGGGAGGTCTGAAGTGGAGGAAATGCCAGACTGGAAGGATGGAGGAATATGGAGTGATGTTTGAAAAGCTCACCTGCAGTATAGCAGACGAGGGCGAGGGAGAGAGTTGTTGTTCTCCAGGTGGTCTGAAGCCCGTCTGGCTCTGTGATTGGTCCCCTGGGTCTGTCAATCAAGCCTGTGAAGTCAGTTGTGACCACCCGTCTTGCTTCGTGATTGACAGCAGGTTCTGCCAATTAGAGTCCCAAACACACACACACACACACACACACACACACACACACACACACACACACACACTCTCTCTCTCTTCTCTCTCTCTCTCTCTCTCTCTCTCTCTTCTCTCTCTCTCTCTCTCTCTCTCTCTCTCTCTCTCTCTCTCTCTCTCTCTCTCTCTCCCTATGGTGTTTCTGCAGCTGGCAGATTTAGTCATTTTAGTCACTTTTTTAAAACCCTAATTTTATTTTATGCATATAACCTGATAGCCATGCATTACATATCACAATGTTCAGAACAAACTCAGCTTTCCGTATAGTGTTGCCCAAATTTATCCTAGACGAAGGTATAAAGAGATAATTCGGCTCTAAAGCAGAAATGTTGAGGTTCGCTGTTGAAATTCTTCAAATTTCTTGTGAAAACATAGAGGACGAAATGTTCTGGTGCTTGGAATGAGAGTACAAAAGTCTTAAGTTCATAAAAGTTGTGCAATATATAAATAAAATAGTAGATAAATGTTTATAAACAATACATTTACGCCGCTTTTTTCCGGGGCCTTTGGTAGCTTGGGGCTAAAGGCAAATGCCAAACTGGGAGCTCTCCTGACTGCCATGACACTATAGCTCTTCATTTCATTTACTCTGCTTAATTATAACAATTAATTGAGCACCGTTTTATTTCGATGTAAAATGTGTTTACCTGTGTAGCGGAATTAAGTGTAAAAAAAGGCCCTAAGGCCTGTCAAAACAACACAAGGATCAATCTGACTGGCAATTTCCACTGGATGCGGAACGTCTGCGGACCGGCTGCGTGCTCCGCCGTCCGTCAATACCCACCAGGTCCGGATTTGTTGTGGCACGGCTGCAGCCATGACTGACAGCTGTAGTCACGAGGACCCACGAGATCTCGCGAATTCACGTAGAATAGAACCACAACACCACCACCAGTTAGTTTCCATCCAGAGGAGTAGAGGGGGAACAGCTCTGAGCTGTTCTCAAGGTGTATTGCCGGAGATATGATCCGCCGTGAGCACGGTGTATTTTACTTTGAAAATTAACCAGATTTTTATTTTGTTTCTGTGCTCGACTTCCTGTCCCGCACTATCTGCCGTGTGCTGAATTGCTGCGGAGCTCTCCGGCGTCCGGCAAAAATAGAAGCTCTGCGTATCTGCTCCGGAGGGTTGCGGACCGCCGGAGCTGGGACGGAGTAGGGACGGAGCTGGGACGGAGCTGGGACGGAGCTGGGACGGAGCTGGGACGGAGTAGGGACGGAGCTGGGACGGAGTAGGGACGGAGCTGGGACGGAGCTGGGACGGAGTAGGGACGGAGCTGGGACGGAGCTGGGACGGAGTAGGGACGGAGCTGGGACGGAGTAGGGACGGAGCTGGGACGGAGCTGGGACGGAGTAGGGACGGAGGTGGGACGGAGCTGGGACGGAGCTGGGACGGAGCTGGGACGGAGCTGGGACGGAGTAGGGACGGAGCTGGGACGGAGTAGGGACGGAGCTGGGACGGAGCTGGGACGGAGCTGGGACGGAGTAGGGACGGAGCTGGGACGGAGCTGGGACGGAGCTGGGACGGAGCTGGGACGGAGCTGGGACGCAGACGTTCCGCGGTCAGTGGAAATACACACATTGACTTTAATGGAAACCTAATGACTCCGTCGACGTTCCGGAGACGTTCTGCAGCCATTACGCATCCAGTGGAAATTGCCGGTGAGACGAAGAGTTCAGTTAAGCAAGTTTACTGAAGTCCAGCATTTAAATTATACACACGTGTGGGTACACAAAAAGATCCTAAGTTTCCCTAGCCACAGACAAACGTATACGGGGGTTCAGGTCCACTCAGTCTCTCTCAAAATTGTGAACCCCGTCTGACCATATCCCTAATCTTTTTATCTTCTTCCTTGACGGCGTCATCCTTCTGTCTCCGGGCAGGTTTCTTCAGCTCTCTCTCACACACACACACACACACACACACACACACACACACACACACACACACACACACACACACACACACACACACACACACACACACACACACACACACACTGACCCAAGAGCCACCCCCCTGCCGTTCCACCTCTCTCACCTCTCGTCTGGTACGAAAAACCAGTTTCTAACATACACTTCACATCCCTGAACTATAATGTAATCAAAGCTTAAGCTAACCATTTGTGTGTCTGGGTCTATACATTGTAGAGGGAGTTCAAATGTGTCTTCCCTGGAAATTGTAACCACATCTCATGACCAGAATAAGATGACCAGAATAATGAGAATAACACATCTAGATTATAGAAATACTTCTACGCCTGCAAATCACCAAACAATGCTTACTGGGTGCATAATGGTATTCACATCCTCAGTGCCTTTATTTTGAAAGTACAGTCATCAAATGTTTGTGCTCACGACTGTGAAAATACCCTTGGTATTGTTCCTGTGTGTCAAGAGTAAACTGCTCAGTCAAAGATCTGTAAACAGTTTTTTTCGTAGAGGCAGAGGAGCTGGCATCGAAAACACACACACACACACACACACACACACACACACACACACACACACACACACACACTCCCACGGGAGCATGCCTATGTTCCCACAGCCCTAGGTTCCCACATTTCTAAGATTTTTTCCCAAAATTAGACCCTATGTTCCCACATTTCCTTTTTTATAAATTTGTATAAGATTTAATCCCCCTTTCTCCCAATTTGGTAGCCAATTATACCAAACATATTATCCCCTAACCCTAACCCCAACCCTGTGGAAACATAGGGCCTAATTTGAAGAGAAATCGTAGAAATGTGGGAACATAGGGCTGACCCCCAACACACACACACACACACACACACACACACACACACACACACACACACACACACACACACAGAGTTGTGTCAGTTATTTCACCTGTAAGTATTTAAAGACTGCTGTCTTCCTTTTTCTCTCTATCTTCTTTTCCTTTCCTGCGATGTGTCAAAACTGTTCAAAACCGCTGAGACGTTTTCTTTCCAGAGGAGCTCTAAACTACAATTTACCTTGTCGCAATCTTGAAATAAAATTGCCTGGAGGCATTTGTCTTTTCCTCTAAATGATAGTGAATAATCACAGGCTCCTAATTAAAAAAAAAAAAAGCTCTGCAATCAGGGCTGACTTCTAATGACGGCAGGCTGGCAGGCTGCATGTGAAATCCAGTTCTGATGAATTAAGCTTCTCTCGCTGCTTTCATGACTCCTTTTCATGTCGGGTTTGTGTCCACGTCAGCCCATGGCGTTTAATTGCAGCTTCTTCTCTGAGCTGCTTTTAACTGTTGAGTCTTAAATCTAAAAGCACATATAGCTGTCATGTGACTACATCACTAGGACGCTCTTTTACTCGGCGGTAAGATAAAGCCTATTAAGATCTCAACTGCTTCTTTTCTCATTCGAATTAAATGTCTGTGAGGTTGTTTTTCTTCAGTGCTAAAGCTATTAGACAATGACAAACGTCCCTTATACATGACTTAAAAAGCTCTGTCTCTTGATGTATACACATACATTTACACAAATACAGGGTCCCTCCAATCACCCTTAATTTCATCAATGTCCGTCAACTGACAGGCTCAGATTATTATTCTAAGTGTGTGACAACATTATGGAAAGAATCCCTACAGAGATCGACCTTTTTGTTAAAGAGTGAGTAAGATCCTTTTTGTTTAACATGAAATTGCCATACTCACCAGACTCCATTTAAATAATCAATACTTTTAGAGTGTACAGAGCCAGTATATTTTTACATGTAAATGGGTGAATTAAGGGTTTATTTCAACCAAACCAGAGTGGTGATAGTTGTAACAGTGGAAAGATGAACCAAGACAGTTTTCAAAAGTTTTATTTTGTTTCTGTTGACTTTGAATGAAGTGTGTTTTAAGATGATAAAAATACTGTTTATTTAAATGGAGTCTGGTGGATTTGGCGATGGTGATTTCGGGGTTGTTTGTTGTTGAACAAAAAGGATCTTACTCTTTAACAAAAAGGTATATCTCTGTAGGGATCCTTTCCATAATGTTGTCAGACACTTAGAATAATAATCACTTTTCACCGGAAATTGAAGGTGCGCAATTGCGCATTAACGTTACACTGTAGCTTGTTTCACAGCTGCTGACTGCAGCGATCTTGGTTAATACTGGACCAATGTCAAAGTTTGTTGTTGCCATCCATCACTTACACACAAAAACATTGGAAACTTCAGGTTAAAAAGTACAGAAGTTACCCTTTAATCCCTCAATTGTCAGACTATAAGCAACGTCAAAGCCTTTACAGTATTATGTTTGACTAATTTTACCCCTTAAAGTTGAACTGAATTTGAATTCTCCTGACTTTTTTGTGTAAGGTAAGCACACAGGAGTGAGAAGCCCCATTTTGTTTATTGAACTTATCGATTTAGGAGTTTCGGTTCGAGACATGTTAACTTTTTGGAAGTTTAGGGTTTGATTTTAGTGAACTTCTGTTTCATCTCCGATGTTTATCTGCTATTCTGAACTTTAGTTTATTCTGTGCCTTTCATTGGAGTGGGAAGAGTGGGGGAGTCACACAGCATGTGTGTAGGTTTCCCACAGACCGGGGACATAACACAAATTTGATATCAATTACTCGTCAGCCACAGTCTGTCTTCTCAACAAACTTTAAATTGGCAGAGAACACTGTTAACACATTACATTTAGCTCGATCAAACAGCAAGGCTTTGGCAGGCAAACCATTTTTAATTAATGATCATCAAGCACAATCTTGATTTTGACACTGAAACTTGGTTAAAACAGGAAACTACTGCAGCAGTTGATCCCTTTCTAAGTGCAAGCAGATGTCTTATGGAAAATGTGCATCTTTTGAATATGTTGCTCTCAGTTGAATTCCTCGTGTTAAGCTGCATTCTTAAACATCTACAGGCAACTTAAATATAGTGCCAAATGTATTGATAACTTTGTTGAACAGCGGTCTATCATCTGCAGTGACTTTGACTGTGTAGTTCTTGCAACATTCATGTGGAGAAGCTCGGAGAACGGAGCTCAAACGCACAATATCGGTCCAATCAATAATCCCTTATATACAGTCATACTCCTTAGGACCTTAGCAAATGTCAGCTAACAAGTTGTTATATACAGATTAGAAAAATAATAGCACAAACCCCCGGGGAACTACTGTAGCATAATGCTAAAGCTTTAGCGCGTAACTTCTTTATATTAATGAAGGTCCGTTACATTCAAGCCATTGCCAAATGAGTTGCTACAAAGCTAATTAAGACTATCAGCTCCACACGACTCTCTCTGTATTTCTCAGTATGACCATGTTCAGAAGATTGTGGCGTCCGGTGACTTTTGCGCACCAAAACTTGAGTGAAGATAATGACCTTTTTTGAAGAGCCCATCATGTTTTTTTAATCCTCCGTGTCCTCCTAGCAACTACGTGGAGGAGGGGTTAGCGGGCGTGCACGATCACACTATGCTAGTATCATGTGGACGTGCCGACAGTTTTGTTGTCATTACTTAGAATTCCTCATGGGGGCGCTACAGCGTCGTCATTTACGGTAATATTACTAATTTAACAAAGCAGAATAGTAGATTAAACACAATTAACTACTACTATTACTAAACACATGTAAAGGTGCTTCCTTGGATTTTTAACGTTCAAAAGCCGACTTGACTTACAACTGCGGGTGGGACGTCCTCTGGTAGGAATCCATAGCTTCTGTTCTGTGACAGCGCAGGTATTGGAAACATGTTTAATGGCTCCAGAACAAAGTGCGACCCATCTCATTAAAAACATTATCTAATGTTTCAATTTCGGTTAAACAAAATAACTGCAATTACGTAAATTGAGACAATCCTTCCTCCCATCCTGACTCTTATCTTACTACACCTCAACTAAATGAATGGAGTGATGGTTAGAGAATATGTATATCCTTGTATGTCTCATTAAACCTTTAGAACATTATGAACTGAACCCTGCTTCGTGTCGATTTGTTCTCCGAGATCTTGCCACTGCTTTTAGAATCAACTCCCAGGGGTCAAGCCAGTAGATGATATATACTATATAGTGAAATATTTCAGTCAGTCAGAGTTTCATCATGTTTCTGATTTACGACCCATCGTCTAGATCAAATAGTCTTGGGCTGAATGGAACCTGGGTCCCTGCAATCCAACATAGGTTATCATGTATATGGAACATCCTTATTAATGTTGCTAGTTTGCCAAAAGTTAAACAAATACAGGCTAAAAAAAGAAAGAAAAGTTGTAGTGTGTGAGTGGTCTGGAAATCTGTCCAAAGTGATGTACTGGGAATTGTCCAAGACAGGCCCTAAGGCTGGATTAATCTGACTCCTGTTATTAAAATCCCGCATCTTATTTTATTGGACTTACGTTCACTCTACACAAGGATCAATCAGAGGCGATGAGTTCAGTCAGTCACATTTACTGAGTCCAGCATAAGAGTTACAACACAGCTGTGGGTTCACAAACAGAGTCTAAGTTTCCCTAGCGACAGACATAAAGTCAGGGCTCGGTCCACCAAGTTGTCTTCTGAAGTGCACCCTGATCTATTCTCTCCCTTAAGCTTTTATCCTCCCCTGTGTGTCTTCTTGTTTCTAGGCAGAAACTGTTATCTTCACACACACACACACACACACACACACACACACACACACACACACACACACACACACACATATACACACACAAACACACACGCCAGGGTTGGGGCCTCTGTGTGGTGCAACTTCCTCTTCTGTTCTCGTTACTTTAACTATCTTTCCTGTTTTTCTGCTTGTCTGTCATGGTACACAATGCACTTTTATGCGATGTAAGGCCTAAACTAACTTCCTCTCCCTCAATGACTGCACACAGCTCTTTTGCCATGAGCACGATTACAACTTTAACTGCTAATATTCTACAGTGATTAAAACAGATTCCCAGGCCGGAAGGCTACAGCATCTGTGAAGTGAAGTAAAATTCAAATGAAGTCTGGACCCAGAAACAAACTGAGGGTCTCACAAATAAGTACCCCGAGTAATCAATATTTCCCACACAACAGCTAATCAATAAAGTAAATGCCAAAAGAATCAATAGTCATATTATCCAAACATTGAGCTAATCAGAGACCTTTTATCGAACAACATGGTAATCAATAGTATCTCAATGAAGAGTGGACCCTAAATACTGAAAGAGTATTTTACATTAGAAATGTGTTTTTAGAATAACGCTGTATTTCTTCCCACAGTCGGGAGGTCAGAGGTCACTCAAGAAAGAACGCACTCAAAACTTCAGAATCTCTTTGTGTATCCTGAAAACAAACTCTGCGGTGTTCGTCCTTGGATCTGAGACTTTGTCTTTATTGTCCAACCAATCAATATGCTTCTCATCAGAGAATGTGAATGGCATGTAGCCGGCACTTAAAGTAAGTGGAAACTAATTCAGAATGACGTTAGCAATTCTTTTGAAATGTTCTTTGAATTTGATTGGCTTTACCTTCATGTAAATACAGAATACTTAATTTAAAGTTTTTAGAGACAATAATCCTTGTCTGTTATATCATTTAGAGGCAGGGTTGGTCATGTGGAAAAGCTAGCAATAATGTGAAAGTAGCATCTCCTCGGGGCTCCGTCTAACCCCTCCCCCTGCCCTCAGGGCTCCGACCCACACTCAGACGTGCACGAGCACCACTGCGTCAAACGATGTGGTAAGCGCGATGGATAATAAGCACATAAGAATTTGGACCCAAACTAGTTTAATCATAGCAAGACAGGGTCCCACAGCCCTATGTTCCCACATTTCTAAGATTTTTTTTTTCACTGAAAATTAGGTCCTATGTTCCCACATTTCTAGGACATTTTCAAAATTGGTCTTGTGTTCCTACATTTCCCTTCAATTTAAGCCCTGTCCTCCCACAATAATTTTTAGGGTTAGGGTTAGGGATTCGGGTTAGGGGGATAACATCTGATACACATTTGTGAAAAAGGAAATGTGGGAACATAGGGCCTAATTTTGAAAAAAATCTTAGAAATGTGGGAACATAGGGCTGTGGGAATTTGACAACAGCATAAACGACAGAGGAAATGTAATTTGCTCCAAACTTTTACTTTAAACAAACTGTTTTAAATGATTAACTATGCTGAAAAGTTGCTGAGTAGTTTGTTGCACCAACAGTACATCCAAAAACCCTGGTCTTCGATTTGTCCTCTTGACATGTCCTAAAATAGATCCTGATAGATGGGCTTTGGCTCCAGGCTATAGACCAGACCGGCATCACGAAGGCTCCCTATGAGAGGGAAGAAACAGGAAAATGCTGAAAAAGCTGTTGTGTAGCGGGTCAATCAAGACTTTCACACTGATATATGAGGCTCATAAGAAACGTGAATATTCTCAGTCAGTGTGGTAAATGATGCTGGTGACAGTTACTACTGATGGATAGCTAACGTTAGCTTTAGTGGGAGGCTGCTAACAGTTTAGCAGCATCAGACTGTCGTCGACAACTAAATCTCAGCTTATAGAACAGTTGGTTATTAATAACAGGTTGATTAATTACAGACAACACTCAGCCTAACAATAGTGATTTGATCAGATCTGTATTTTTACATAAGCAGTATGCGGCCACCGTGTTGGGTCATTGATCTACTGTTACGGGGGAGACTGAGGGGACATGACGGCGATCAACCTTAGTTTATTAAGGTATCGTGAACGCTCAAGTTCAGGCAAGGTTATACAATAAACATTAAACATGTGTATAAAACAAACAATCTGTTTAACAAGAAACAGATCCACACACATTTGTCAAAATTATGATCCAAACACACGTTAAATTGCATTGACTTCTATGGGATAGTGTGTTTTCTATCCCTCAAAGGGGCGGCCTTGACTTTTAGTGAAGTACCCGTATGTGCCGGTAATACGTATAGGCATGCTCCCCAAGACAGATTATTTGAAGAGGATGGAAGAATAAAGGGGTGCCATCAATCCAGGAGTGGGCTTGTGAGATGGCTAGGGTGGCGGCGTTTGACTATGTCATATAAACGGTTTGCCAGATTGGACGTCTATTCTAGAAAAAGAAGTACCTGAACTTTCTGGGGGGCTCCTAGGAAGCTATACTGGGGAGAAGTGTATACTATGTGCTTATGGTGTTATCATATATGTTTATTTGGTTTACAGTTTATTGTCTATTTGGTTGTTTTATTATGTTGTCTTGAATGTTACGGTTAGACTTAGACTTAGACTTCTCTTTATTGATCCTTTTGGGATGACTCCCGCAAGGAAATTAGATTTCCAGCAGCAGATTTCAGCAGCTTACAAAAAACTTGTATAGAAAATAAAGAGGTATAAAAAAATACAGTATAGAAAATACAGTATAAGAATAACAATAACAATAAACTTTTAGCTAAATATAGGAAGTAAACAAAAAGTAAACAAACAGTAAAAAAACAATTAACTACAGATAAATAAAGATAAATATATATATAGGACGTATTATTATGTCATCTTTTCTAAATTGTTGTCTAAGTGATTGGTGATGACGAGTGGGGGGGGCAAGGGTGTTCGTGCATGTTTTGTATGTTTTAAAAAAAACTGAAAAAAAATAGTTAGTTATGAATAAGAATGTGCAGACAAATCTCACTGGATTACTTTGATCCTGAAGGAAACGTTGATCGTCTGCTCGTGCAGGAGCTGAGATTTATAAATAACATGAATAGCAACCAAAGTTAGGTAGAAAGGTCTGTGAGCTGTGATTGGACAGGAGGCAGACAGGGGGGTGGAGTCGGACATATTGATCTGTTTTACCTCCCTAACATTTACTGTCCACATAATTTAACTAATGCTGTTTGTCTGGGAGAGATTAAGACGCTCTGCAATCTTCCTGCGCAAACACTGTAATGTGTGTGTGTGCGTGTGTGTGTGTGTGAGATACCTGGGTGTTTGCCTTTCAGATAGAGAGGATCTGTCTCTTCATGTCCAGATGATTTAAACTATGACTGACTGGAATATTTCACTGAAGCAGCAGGATGAAAGTTTCAAAAACATCAAACTTTGTAAAAAGAACGTCGGTCAGCGGTCGCGGTTTGCACGTAAATGTCGTGATTTTAAACACGTCTTTAACGTTGTGATCTTGGTTTCAGTTTGGTTAGGTTTAGGCATCCAAACTACTTCGTTAAGTTTAGAAAAACATTGCGGTTTGGGTTAAAATTAGACGTTACTTCACTTCTGGTTACGTGACGTTCGTAGAGTTGAAAAAAGAACGCTGTTTACTTTTGTTATCAAAACGGGACTCAACCCTTATAAATGACGTAGCCTGGTCCTACCAGACTCTGGTACACTAGCCTGGTCCTACCAGACTCTGGTACACTAGCCTGGTCCTACCAGACTCTGGTCCACTAGCCTGGTCCTACCAGACTCTGGTACACTAGCCTGGTCCTACCAGACTCTGGTCCATTAGCCTGGTCCTACCAGACTCTGGTACACTAGCCTGGTCCTACCAGACTCTGGTCCACTAGCCTGGTCCTACCAGACTCTGGTCCATTAGCCTGGTCCTACCAGACTCTGGTACATTAGCCTGGTCCTACCAGACTCTGGTCCATTAGCCTGGTCCTACCAGACTCTGGTACTCTAGCCTGGTCCTATCAGACTCTGGTACTCTAGCCTAGTCCTACCAGACTCTGGTCCATTAGCCTGGTCCTACCAGACTCTGGTACTCTAGCCTGGTCCTACCAGACTCTGGTACATTAGCCTGGTCCTACCAGACTCTGGTACTCTAGCCTGGTCCTACCAGACTCTGGTACTCTAGCCTGGTCCTACCAGACTCTGGTCCATTTCATTTGTACAGAGAGTCTGGCCTCTCTCCATTGACAAGTCTTAACTTCCTTGAAGGCGGGTACTCTGTTGAAGTTTAAAACTATTGGATCTGCCATAACCAATCGCTAATGTTTGGTCGTGACGTTGGCTTAGCATCGCTAGCGTTAGCCTTAGCTAACTCCTTCACCACTAACGGAGTGAGCTGGAAAATTTAACTGTTCCAGAACCCCGTGGGGAGGAGGGCCACAACATCATGGCCACCAACACAACACAGCAAACTACAACTCCGTAATCCACAAAAATGTGGCCAGAGAAAACCCAGGACTATACTCCCGGTCTCCCGAGTGAAAGTCCTGTGTTTGTTTGACCCATCCACCACCCCCCCAACGTACCGCCTTACACGGAAATGTTGCACTCTTTTATTTCCTCACCTTTCTTCCTGCTTTGCTCCCGTCATAACTCCTACAGCCACTAGAGGGCGCCGTCACTAGAAACATAAATATAGGTTGTAATTGCAGCTTGTACAAACGACGTCAGGCAACGTTTTTTTCGGAGGATGACGGTGTCTGTTATGCGGCTGGTGTCGGGCTTGAAGCTGATTCTCCTTCACATCAGCTGATCCTTCTCTGCTGTTTTCTGCCTGAAATGAGAATCTGGGCACCGCTGCTCTCCAGCTCTGAATTATGACAGTGGGAGGGACTGGCTTTGATTTCCTCTCTTTTCATGCCCGGCTGCCTGTCACCTTCTCTTCTCATTTAAAGCTGTGCAGGACAGGAGTTTGGCAACTTTCAACACGAGGTGGAAAAAAAAAAAAAAAAAAGAGACAAAAAATAAATAAGAGCGAGAAGAGAAGAGGGAAGATGAGGGAGTGTGTGCGGCGGATCAAAGCCACCTGGGACGGAGAGATAGAATTTTAGAATTCAGCCGCTAACAAATGATGTACACAGCTAACGTGTGCCAGGAGACAAACTCGCGACGAGGGGGGGGACAAACCTGCTATCAGGGATTAGAGAGAGGAGCTGAGCCTTTCAACAACTTCCTTTCAGCCCCGAAATGAAAACACAAAAGACGAAGAAACTGCGCTTTGGATGCTGTCAGTTTGTGGCTGGAAGAGTTGGCCGTCCTGTAACAGATAAGTCGATGGTTGGAAACATCACATGGCTGCTGCAGCCACTGGGAGTCCATCAGGAATCACACAAAGTGTCAATGAGCAAGGCACTGAGGCCCTGCAGTGTACATTCTTACCATGCAGAGCTACAAGGAGACTTACATTCATCAAGGGGACACAAACATGACTCCATGTTGCTGATGGTGTATCATTCAAAGGCATCACTTTGGGTTCAGCATTGGGGGGATTGAGAGCTACTATATAGGGAGGTATGTGTGCATGTATTGAGAAAAGCGACAAAAGTCTTGAAAAAAAACTTTTAAAAAAGAGACGAAAAACATTGAAAAAGGCGACAAAAAATGCAAAAGCAGCAACAAAAACTTAAACATTTTTTTTCCAGAAAGGCGACAAAAACGTGGCAAAAAAACTCAAAAAAATCAAGAAAAACCTCTGAAAAAAGCAACAAAATCATTGAAAATGCAACAAAAACGTCTAAAAAAGCAGAATGGATTCTGTGTTTATTTATTTTTTACGCCTATGGTTTCGTGGCTGTGAATCTGTCACTTTGTTTTGTAGATTCAGCCCCCTAGTGGTCAGAAACTGCTTCCTGCACAGTAAAAATGTACTATAATTTGTAGCTCTCAATGGATTTATGAAGACAAAACACACACACACACACACACACACACACACACACACACACACGCACACACACTTCTGCCCTGTATAATTGCTTTCTTGAGAAGGTGACAGTAGTGAGCAAACAGCATTACCGTGGCGTGACGCCACAGTAACATATTTTGATCATTAAAACTCCTGCTGTAGTATTTTGTGTTAACGCTCGGCTGTGGAGTCGTTCCCTCTGACAACCGCTAATTGAAACTGGCCAATTACGTGCGGAGGAAGGACATCAATTTGTAAAGCAGACAGCAGCTGATTTAAGACGAGTATCAGTGGGCCTTCGCCCGCTCTCCACTTTAATGAATATTCACTACTCAAACAGCCTGACTGCAGCTCCTCTGCACACACACACACACACACACTTTCTGAGAGAAACTCAAACAACACGTTTCTAATGCAACAGGAGACCCAGTGGTTAAAAAGTCATACAAAATCAACAGGAAAAATCAGTTAATTAAACATCAACATATAGCTAAGAGTGGTGTTTAACAAGGTCGCAGCACCAAGTGACAGTTTGACTAATAAAAGAACAAGATGGGAAAAGAGTTCACACAATAACAAATGTAATGGAAAGACCAAGGCCAGCAGGTCTTTCATTTTACAAGACAATGCAGACTTCAAACAGTAGTTTCCAGCAGGGTCGTATCGAGGCTCATGGGCAGTTGTCAATTTCCCATCCGGTGGCCACGTCGTTTAAATGGCAAATGCACCTGCGCCCATCTGTGCGCCCATGGGCGTGGTCTTACAGGGAGGTGTGTTCAGGTGCATTCTGGGCATGTTGCTATCTTGAGGCAGCGGAAAGTGATTGCGCCATTGACCAACAACAACCAGGTCTGAAGTCAATAACGTAGCATTTCATTGTTATTTTAACAGCAAATTAGTAAAATGCTGTTTTGGTGGCACAGTGCTTGTACCATATATGATCTGCTCGTGAGCTTTCACTTCAAGCACGAGCAGATCACTTTCTTCTACTGCTTAGCAAATCCTAATAATCATCATCATAATAGCAATGCGCCAAGGTCCAAACGCGCCTGGCTTTTAAAGGGAATGGGAGATGACACTCTGATTGGTTTATTGCATGTTACACCCAAAACACACCTATGATCAATTAAAGGTGCACTATGAGTTCCTACATGGTTTCAGCGCAATTTCATTTTTGTCTCAAATGTTAGGCATCTCTTCTTGATCCGCTAGCTGCCTGCCCCCTGAACACACCGTGAAAAAGCCCGGTCTCTGGAGACAACACAGGGGTCGTAAACATCAAACAAACACTAGAGGCACAGGATAGGCACCAAAACACAACAAACCATGTTCCAGCCAATCACCGACAAGATGGTTGGGGGAGGGGGTGGGGGTTAGAGACAGTTAGTCAGTTAGTCATGACAGTTAGTTAGGGGCGAGCTTTCTCTGTTTTGTTTAGTATTTACTTGGAACGTCAACAGAAGTGATGTCATGCAGGAACTCATAGTGCACCTTTAAGACATTAAGAACAACCCTTTTGAACCATGCGCCCGGCGCACGGACCCTTTTTTCCACTGTTAAACTAGCAAAGGGGATTCGTACACTTAGATCGCTTAGATCGTTAAAATTGGGCCCAAAGAGTGCTAGGAATTAGACATGGATGTAAACAATATAAGGTTTTCGGAAGGAAACACATTTAACACGGTTGTTAGACCTCAAGAATTCACACTATTAATGTAAATTAATGTAAATGTATTGATGTTGCTATACATATATAAGAGGTGGCAGTAGCTCAGTCAGTCGGGAGTTGGGTTGGGAACCTGAGGGTTGCTGGTTCAACTCCCCATATGGACCAAAGTATGGTGGTGGACTGGTACCTGGAGAGGTGCCAAGGTGCTCTTGGGCAACCCTGTCACTCTGACATCTCTCCATTAGTGCATGTAGAGGTACTGAGCATGTGTATGTAATAGTAATAACAACAGAGTTAAAACATTGTAATTTCCCTTCCCTTGATTAATAAAGTATATATTATTATTACTACAGGCAAAAAGGAAGAAAATGGAGGCACCTAAATTGGATCAAGAATATAGGGCAATGTATGTCCAGGACATGATAAGCTTAGCTTAGCAAAAAGCCTGGAAGCAGGGGTAACTGCCAGCATAGCCTAACATGACAGTGTGGTTCCCCTTTCCCTTGCTTTGTTCTTTTTTTTCCTCTTTATTTCTTTTTCCTTCCCTCCTCTTCTTCCATTTTTGTTGTTTCCCTTCTTCCTTCCTTTCCCTTCATTTTCCATTTCTTCCCTTTTTTTCTTCTTTTATTTCTCTTCTCATTCCCCTCCTCCCATTTTTCTTACTTTCCTCCTGCTGTGTCTCCACGTCCTGCTGACTCGGCTCTCTCACCCATTTCCTCAGAAAAACTGCCTTTTTTTTCATGCCTTGTTTCCAGTATCACATTCAGAAACAATTTTTTCTGTATCGTTCTATGAGCTGGGCGTCTCCGTGGAGTTTTATGTCTGTTCATCACTGAAACTCGGGGACGGATGAGTCATTAGTCTTCCTGTAGCTTTTTTGCTGCAGACTGAATTGCGTCTTTGTTCCTATAAATCTAATAAAGAGCCTGATTGCTTTTGCTAATCATCCTGCGTCTTCCTGCTGCTGCTTATTGCTGCCATTAATTTCTGAGATAACTGGCCCTCTGCTGAGGCACAGAGCCACAGATAACAACACTGAGTGTGTCTTTGAACAGATATTATTTGTAGAATAGTGGAGGTTCACTTTTATTTTCTTCCTGCGGTCCTCGCAAGGCTCCTTTCGGTCACGCTCGAGTGGGTCCACCGTCGCCTCGGTGGGCTCACCCTGCCCGCCCTCCACACAGTCATTATAATGAACTACACTTTCTAAAGTGTAACTTTAAATAAAGTAAAGTTGAGAAAGGTCCCTTTAGCCTTCGGTGAATCCTTCAGAAGACCTGACAGATCACCCGTCACGCTTAAGTCTTAATGCTTAATTCGGATTTTTTGCTCAGATCCAATTTTTTGTTTGGCTGTTCACATGACCTTTTAAAATGTGGCCTATATCAGATTCCAGTGTGAACTGTTTGCGGTTTCGAACTGACCCACATGATCAAAAGACCAATACCAATGACATCAGAAGCAGCACGCTGTTGCGCTAAAGTTAGGGAGGTTATGGAGGAAGTCAGCATTTTCACTTCATTTCAAAATGTTTGTGTAATGGTAGCCGTAACATTAATGAACAGGTGCTGAGGAGGAGAAGAATGAAGAGAAATAGAGCCAAATTGGCTATTTTGGCCTTTTGCAGGGTTATGGCTGCAAATTCACTGCAGAGGTCTGTGTGGATGCAGAGATGGAGCCAGGAGTGGTGGGACTGCGTTGTGAATAGCTTCACAGAGACGCATCACTGTTCTCCATGTTGTAGGCCTAGTCAAGTTTTTAATGTTACTGTCTGTGTCTAGGGCTAACTCCCGCCGGCGCATAATTGTGATAAATGTCGATGTAGATTGACGTAAAAGTCGCATCAAATCCGCCCTGGTTGTTCACACTGAGGCCGCATTGAAAGAAATCAGACCTGGGTCTGATTCAGGACCACATATGGAAGTGGTCTAAATCTGATTTGATAAAATCAGATCTGGGCTAGATTTGAGTGTTCACACTACTTCTGAAGAAGTCTGACCTGGTCACCTGACCCCAAATTTTTTTTTATTTGGGCCACTTTTGCCTTCAACGGTGGCCCAAATCATGCCTGTCTGAACGAGAACTGCTCACACAGTAAATCACAGAGGCAGTGAAGGAAGATGTTCCGTTGCCTTGCTGAAACGAGTTATACCTCAGCAACACATTCTCATGAACGGGTTTGTATGATATTGTACGAAAACGTATTTACAAAAATGTGTATGATATTCTTCCAAGTTGAGCCAACCGGTCACATGATAAATCAAGTTGTGTTCTGTCTTTACAGTTAAATTTAGCCGACTAAAGATGACTGTGACTCCGATTCTCCACTTTCATTTTGTGGTGATGATCTAACCATGAATCACATTTTCTATCAGATAAATGTAGTGGTGTAAAAAGTATATTTACCTCTGGAATAAGTAGACAAAAAGTAGAAAGTATAGAAAGTAGTCAAATGGAGTTTTTCACTATAGTACAATGTCCCACTTGTAGGTAAAAAAGCGGATTAAAAGAACAAAGTAGGAGAACTGATGAACAGAAGATGGAGTCAGTCTGTTTATTCCTGATATTTTGGAGAAACACACATTCAGTCCCTAAATGTATAAGAAATCCTCCCTCATTACCAGTATTTCTATCACGTGCGCTGAAATGTGCGGCCTTCGGCGCCCCAGTCGCTCCGTGTCTCCACATCGTCCAGCAGCAGGACGTCCGCGCTGAATCTCCATACAGCAGCACTTCCTTTCCTCCACGCCGCTAATTAGCCAGAGTCACAGCGCACCAAGCTGTCTCCGGGGTTTTATTTTACTATGTTTTTTTTCTTCCATCTCATCTGTGTGACAGTGTTTTTATTCCTCTCTCCGTTTTTTAATGAGAGCTCTGGTTTTTTATTTATTTTTTTGACCCCTGGCTGGTTTCTTCAATTTATTTTCCCTTTCTCCTTTATTTTTCATTTGTCATTTTGTGCTGAAGAAGGCGGCATGGAAAGGCCTCACGTTTTCTGATAACCTGAATGGAAATGTTGTGATCCATCAGGGTTCAACAATTAGCCTAGAAATCCAGAGCCATATCCGAAAGATTAAGGGTCTGGCAATGAGTAATGAAAACTCGAGTGGCGGCACCAAGCATGCATTTGAAAATCTCACTGAATGCAATTGGATAACACTACGACCAATCACAGCAATACACAGGGTGACGAATCCCCATACGCAGAGGAGCTAACTGGTAGATTAAACTCTTAGCTACCAGAGGAGCTAACTGGTAGATTAAACTATTAGCTACCAGAGGAGCTAACTGGTAGATTAGACTCTTAGCTACCAGAGGAGCTAACTGGTATATTAAACTCTTAGCTACCAGTGGAGCTAACTGGTAGATTAGACTCTTAGCTACCAGAGGAGCTAACTAGGAGATTAAACTGTTAGCTACCAGAGGAGCTAACTGGTATATTAAACTCTTAGCTACCAGTGGAGCTAACTGGTAGATTAGACTCTTAGCTACCAGAGGAGCTAACTAGGAGATTAAACTCTTATCTACCAGAGGAGCTAACTGGTAGATTAAACTCTTAGCTACCAGTGGAGCTAACTGGTAGATTAAACTCTTAGCTACCAGCGGAGCTAACTGGTAGATTAAACTCTTAGCTACCAGAGGAGCTAACTGGTAGATTAAACTCTTAGCTACCAGAGGAGCTAACTGGTAGATTAAACTCTTAGCTACCAGAGGAGCTGGTAGATTAAACGCTTAGCTACCAGAGGAGCTAACTGGTAGATTAAACTCTTAGCTACCAGAGGAGCTAACTGGTAGATTAAACTCTAACCAGAGGAGCTAACTGGTAGATTAAACTCTAACCAGAGGAGCTAACTGGTAGATTAGACTCTTAGCTACCAGAGGAGCTAACCGGTAGATTAGACTCTTAGCTACCAGAGGAGCTAACTGGTAGATTAAACTCTTGCCGTATCCGGTCGGCAAAACAGCAAAAACATCCTTCTTGCAAAGGAATCATTTGAGCGCTGTCTTCTGTTCCTCTTTTAGATAAAAAGCCAAGTCTAACTCGTTCATTGTAGCGGCCAAAGCCGTTTCAAACAACTGGTGTTCATCCGTAGCCATCTTGCAATGTTTACTAATGACTTTAACGTTGCAGCGCTGTCGTCATCTGTTTAGCTCGCCTCTGGCCCGCCTATATCAGATACACCGATGTGATTGGTGCAGCTCGGCTACAAGGGCATAGTTAATGAACATCAGTACTCAATGCCAGAGTGACTCTGAATTTCCAGGGTATTCAACAATAAGGGTTGCCCGAAGTAAAATGCCACGTCGGGCAAGTCAATATAACAACCCAGTTGCCTGTTCGGGCATCATCGTATCGTAAATAATGTCATCGTTCTCTTGCCCCCATCAGAGAACGCTTGTTGAATCATTTGAATGTGCTGTTGGTCAATCAAAATATGAGTTGGTGCTTGGCTCTTTTGACTTGTTGTTTTCGCTTTGAGCGCTTTTGACTTATTATCGACTTTAAAAAAACAAATCTGCGTTTTTTTCAACGCTTTTGATGTTTTTCCCCCGTGTATTTTTCATGCTATTTTGATGTTTTTTTTCTGAAGTTTTCAATGCTTTTGACAGGATTTTTTAAAACCTTTTTTTACACGCTCTTGGCGTTTTTAAAACCTTTTTTTCTGAAACAAAAACAATTTTTAGGGGCTTTAAAAATATACTTCCGCCAGTAGAATATTTTTCCATTCACCGGATAAGTGAAAAAAACCCTCAACATTGAACCCTGATCTAGAACCAGATGCACTTCTGTCACCGGAGCATTGCCACTAACAGAAAAAAGACCTCTGCCAAACATAATTAGGCTCACGAGTGTGTGGTCTGATACACAGGAAATGAAATAGTCCTTTTAGAGCCGGAGGGTACATCCAAACGCGTTGGAATATAATTATGCTCTGTAAAAAAGGCCATTAATCACTGGTATATTGATTTTTCCTTTTGCTAATGGACAGTGTTGTCTCTCGGCTCTCCAAGTGACACATCAACAAATAAAGGACATGGCTCCCGAACGCTTTTGTTCGGTGCCTAATTGGTCACAAAGAGGGTTCAGCTATTTAACAGAACGTATCAAAGACTGTCCTGCACATGCAGCTGAAAGTGAGAGGAGACCCAGTGGGGTTGAACGATGCGTTTTGTACCTTGGCTCGCCAGTCAATATTCAGATTGAGATTCAGATCCAACGGGAATCAAAATGCAGCTCCTTTGCAACATCATATCGATCTCCGGTGTAACTCGCACGTCCTGAGTCCTCTGAGGGACATAAAATATGACAGATTATCATTTTAGTGGATTTGTGAGGGTGTACCAGTGGGTCAGACATTGGGTGGACAGGAAACCTCTTTGCATACAATCAATAGAAATATTTCATTTAAATTAATATAAAGCAGTAATGTCACCTTTGTGTAATCAGGGGAGCATGAATATTTTCCCACATCCCTATGTTCCCACAGTTCTAAGATTTTTTTCAAAATTAGGCCCTATGTTCCCACATTCCCTTTTTCATAAATTTGTATCAGATTTTATCCCCCTTTCTCCAAATTTGGTAGCCAATTTCACCCAACCTATTATCCAGTAGCAATGGATTACAGATGGAATGTAACCCTAACCCTAACATAGGGCCTTATTTTAAGAAAAATCTTAGAAATGTGGGAACATAGGGCTGTTTTGGAAAATAGGGTTAATTTTCAGTGAAAAAAAATTTCTTGGAAATGTGGGAACATATGGCTGTGGGACCATAGGGCTGACTCTCTAATCAGAAGCTAAATTAAGTATTAGTTGGGGCCAGCGGGAGAAACACTACTGCACATATTCAGATGGCCGCATATCACGGAAGTAAACCCGGAGGCTTAGGTTCAGCTTTAGTTCTGCTGAATCGCACATTCTACATACCAAAAGCGCACTGAAAAAGCGTTCAAACGAACTCTGGAGCGGTTCGTTTGTGGCAAGAATGTGATCTGACTTCAAACCGCACCGACTATATATACGCCGCATGTCTGAGCTAAATGGCTCCTGTAGCCAGGTGTGCTTTGCAATCTGCCATGCAGTGAGCAGCAAACTGTAGCAGCTCGCAATGTTTCTCTCACAGAAATAGACTGCGGTCACTCGCATTTCCGTGGTCAAACCAACCGCTGCTATAGTTGGAGACGGACGCCGGCAGAGCAGAGCGAAGTCTGGGTGAGCAGAGCAGACGAACTGCAGTAACGGCGCTCACGAAACAATGTCTGATTAATTTAAAGTGCTCATATTATGCTTTTTCCCTTTCCTTTATTGTGTTATATATCTTTTTTGTGAAAAAGCCCAAAGTCCACCCCAAAGGGACTTACCATCTCCAACAGAAAACACTGTTCACAAACTGCTCCAAACAGCTCTATTGTAGTCCAGCCTTTACTTCAGAGACAAACGTGGTCACTTTGTAACACACGTTATAATGCTCGCTTAGCTGCTAGCATGGCACGCCCTCATACTTCTGACTGGCTAGTAGTCCTTACCTAGGTACTGTCAGGGCAGGCCCTCATACTCTGCTTCTGACTGGCTAGTAGTCCTTACCTAGCTACTGTCAGGGCCCTCAAACTCTGCTTCTGACTGGCTAGTAGTCCTTACCTAGGTACTGTCAGGGCACGCCCTCATACTCTGCTTCTGACTGGCTAGTAGTCCTTACCTAGGTACTGTCAGGGCACGCCCTCATACTCTGCTTCTGACTGGCTAGCAGTCCTTACCTAGGTACTGTCAGGGCACGCCCTCATACTCTGCTTCTGACTGGCTAGTAGTCCTTACCTAGGTACTGTCAGGGCACGCCCTCATACTCTGCTTCTGACTGGCTAGTAGTCCTTACCTAGGTACTGTCAGGGCACGCCCTCATACTCTGCTTCTGACTGGCTAGTAGTCCTTACCTAGCTACTGTCAGGGCACACCCTCATACTCTGCTTCTGACTGGCTAGTAGTCCTTACCTAGGTACTGTCAGGGCACACCCTCATACTCTGCTTCTGACTGGCTAGTAGTCCTTACCTAGCTACTGAGCATGTGAGACTCCCAACAAAGATGTAATAGAAGTGAGATGTCTCACTCTGTAGCTAAAACAGAGAGCTCAACACACAGGGTGAAAAGAGGAGCTGCAGCAATGTGCAGTATACAAAAATATGTTTTTTGAAAATGAAACCATGTAAACCTATTCTGATATAAACTCTAAATATGATTATGAACCTGAAAATGAGCATAATATGAGCACTTTAAATGAAATGAGCCGGTTTAACCATGGAGATGTTCAAAACACAGGACCTTCTTCCTGTCCGTAAGCGCTAATAGGGATAAATTTTGGTTTGCTGGGTTTTTGCTGGTTTGGAGGGGAAAGCGCTCCAAGTTTACAAACTCATCATCTGATTCGGACCAGAGCAAACAGACAACTGTATAGGTGTGGAAACATGCCTAGAAACTTTTTAGTGTATGCGCCAGGCGAGCAACTCCATTGAACTAAATAGGCGCCACTTTACGTCCTTGCATAGGCGTAATTTAAGTAGGTTACAACCCCCCAATAATCAAAATTGGACTGTGCAACATCCCCCAAAAACCTACTATAATTTACTTTACATAAATAAAGGCATTTGCACCATAAATTGATTCAGAAAAGGCACAAATTGTTGCAGAAATGAAGTGATTGACATTAAAAATTTCAATTTTGCTCAGAATTGGAAATCTCAACCCCCCCCCCCCTCCCCCCCCACCCCCCCAATGTTGAACCCAAAGTTGCACCCTATCGTCCCTGGCCAGAACAGACACTCTACACGCCTCAGCAGTACTTTGAGACTCTGTCTATGGCAGTCAACGACAGATGTTGTGAGGAGGCAGGTACAACACTGCTGGAGTCAAGAACCCCACCAAGTACACGCTTAACTTCCTGCCAAGAATACAGAATAGTTCTCAGTATCCCCAACAACATACTGTACCCTGAGGAACAGTACAACAGCTCAGGGAGACTGGACATATTTTATTCCTGCAAAGGTAAAAGCTATGTTCCACCATTCCCTGACAGAATCCACAAATACTTCTGAATGTAAAGCTCAACAAATGGCCAACGTTTCTTCTACAGACTTATTTTTTTACCTTTTAATCTGCAGGAGTTTCAACATAAAGGAAAAAAGCAATCCATGTAGCATTTTCTCTACTCAAACCTTGTGTTTTGCACATATTATAGTTGCATGAACAGTTTGAATGATTGTGTTTGTCAGATGTTGCTGCTGGGTCAGCAGGGTCAGCACATTATTACCAATTAGTAAATCAGAGCTGGTTGAGTCACAATATTAAATCCAAAATGCTGCATTAGTTTGTGTTCGTAGGTGGACATCCAGATGAGGAAATGTGTCATTATTGACCTCTGTGCTTTTCTGCTGTCAGGATGCAAAAACATAGTAGAAACACTTCAACAGAGGCAAAATGTATGCCGTGCCCAAGTGTTTTAGCTGCATACTCTTATAGAATAGCATATTTACTGTCGACTGTGTGGGCGTAAAAAGCTGTTTTCTTCATAGTTTCCCTCATTAGACGTCAGCTTTATAAGGAGACTAAAACTTTACTCTTCAGCAAACAAACCTCAAACTACAAAGTGTATCTAGGAAAGACAGTATTTTCTTCTTATTCTTTTCTTATTTATTGAATTAATTCCAGATACATTCAGAAATTTCCAATAACTTGAAAATCTTACATAAGTCGCCAACAGGTTATCATAAAACAACACAAGAGTGGAACGGCCCCAGAGCATTTTGCCTTGGTTCTCCATACTCTATACACATATACTCACTGTGTGTGTGTGTGTGTGTGTGTGTGTGTGCGGACTAACAGACTGAGAAACAGATTTATCTCCTCAGCTGTAGCCACCATCACCCCCCCCCCCCCCCCCACTCTATGCACAAACACACATATACCACCAAGTCATGAAAGCACTATCAACATTTAAAAAAAAAAAAATTAAAACTAAAAAAAAACTCTGCAAATGCTCATATGAGTACTATGTGCAATGCCTTCTTTTAGATTATTTTTTGGGGCTTTTTTCCCTTCATTTCAGAGTGACAGTGGATAGACAGGAAAGAGGGAGAGAGATGGGGGATGACACGCAGCAAAGGGCCGCAGGTCGGATTCCAACCCGGGCCGCTGCAAAGGACTCAGCCTACATGATGCGCACGCTCTTAACTGGGTGAGCTAGAGGTCGCCCCACAATACCTTTTATGTGTGTTTTTTTAATCTTTTTATTTGTTTTTTATCTTGTTTTTATTTTATTGATTTACTGCTGATGCACTGATTGCACAATGACAATAAAATATCTGGAATCTTAACGGGGTAACTGGGAACACCTAGCCAGTGTTCCCTCGCTACTTAAGCCCGCTGGTGTCGCTCCCTTCACCCTTTCACCTACCTGAGATTGCTTTTGTTGCGTTGCTTCTTTTGTTAAAGCTTTAGTGTGTAACTATTTGCTATTAATGAGCGTCCGTTACATTCAAGCCATTGCCAGATGAGTTGCTACAAAGCTGATTAAGACTATCAGCTCCACACAACTCTCTCTGTATCTCTCAGTATGACTATGTTCAGAAGATTGGGGCGTCCGGTGACTTTCGCGCTCAGAAACTCGAGTGAAGATAATGACCTCTTCTGAAGAGTCCATCATGTTTTTGTAATCCTCCGTGTCCTCCTTGGCTACTAGGAACTACGTGGAGGAGGTGGGTGCACGATCACGGAAGAATTGTATCATGTGGACGCACCGACCGTGTTGTTGTCATTACTTAGAATTCCTCATGGAGGAGACAGAAACTACACACTATAGCTTTAACATTCACACCATGGACCTCATATTGGTCGTTGCGTTTATACACCCTCATACACCAATGATCTTGACTTCCACACCCCATTGTCCTTATGTTCAGACTGATCTCATGAAGTGGCGTATGTATAACACGCCAATCCGTATGCCATTTTGGCATGTTATCAAGACACATAATCGCTTTTTAGCGTGTTTATCAACGCCGTTTGGCCTCCATTGACCTACATTACATGTGAAATATCGCCGTAGCGAGTAGTATAAAAGGATGGAAGTTGGCAGATGGATAAAACACAGGACTTTCACCCAGGAGGGCCGGGATCACGTCCCGTGTCTGGTGTTTATTAACCATTTTATTTTAATTTTTTTAAGCCTTCCCTAATGTTCTTTTCCTAAACCCAACCTTTTTTTTTTTTTTTTTACACGCGTGTGACGTTGTTCTCGTGATAGCACGGCACGTTCTCGCGATAACACGCTGTATACATACACAGCTCAAAATGCTTACAGATAACACCCCACTTGGCTTTAGGAAAGTGGCGTGTATGTTTACGTAAAGTCATGATGCCATGTTGTTATCTTTGCATTTGTCTTCAATACGTTTTAGTTGGTTAAAGCTATAGTGCGTAGTTTCTGTCGTTTCTGTTCTGATAGGCTTAATTCGCTTTGGATCAACTCATTTGGGAATGACTTTTCTTAAAACTGCCCATATTTTGACTCTGCACAGTTGATTTCTCGCATAAAGAAAGTCTTACAAGTGAATTCAGTGCTGAAATAGCAGACAAAAATCTTTCTCTCCACTCTTTTTCTACTTGCCAACCTCCTTCTTTCCTTTCCGCAACATATTTCTTTCCTTCCCTTCCCTTCCCTTCTCTTTGTTTCCTATCCCACCTCTTACTTTCTTTCCTATCTCGTGTTCCTTTCCACTTTTCATTAGCAAAGGTTTTTGTCCAAAAGTGAGTTACGATCCAATCCAAGAAGATAACCACTTTCTTGTTCCTTTCCTATCTCATTTTCTTTCTTCCTGTCTTTTTCTTCACCTCTCCATTTTCTTCCCTACCTCCTACATCCTTCCCCACCTTTTTTCTTCACCTCTCCATTTTCTTCCCTACCTCCTACATCCTTCCCCACCTTTTTTCTTTCCTACTAACTTCCTTTCCTTTCCTTCCCCTTCCTACCTCACCTCATCCAGGCAAGTGAGCTCTCTGACCTACAGGTCCAGCCTTATAATATAAAACATAATATTCACAGAATATGTTATACATTTTCTCCATACAGTTTGGTTTGTATGCCTCACCGTGACTTGTACGTGATTATAAAAAGAATTTGATTAAACTAATTTCATTTCTGTTCCAAATTGCCAATTAGTTCAAATCAAACTTTCATAAATTGCCGATTAGTGCCTTTAACAAAACAAATGAGAATGAAAGTACACCTTTTTGTATGTGTGACATGATGCTGTCTGTCTGTTGCTTTCCATTTAATGGCCTGGAATACATTTTCCTGTTGGCTCTTGTCGAGTTAGAAAAGCAACCCCAAAAATGTGCACAAGTACACTGAAAAGGCTTCCTTTCTCCCTGTTCAGTGGGCCCTGTTCCCAAAATGAATACTGTTTGGTGTCCGCTTAATCCTTAATTTCAGTGTAATGTTGTAGGTTATTGTTTTAGTTTATTTGTTACTATATTATTAGACATAGGCCTGTTCAGCAGGTTTTATGGGTTCATAGTATTTTGCTATGGTTCTGCCTGTGATGTGGGGGGGTAGATCAGCTGAGGGAGAGTGCATGCAGGTTTGCCTCATTAGGTCCTTTCTGTAGGGAGGGGCTGGACAATCCTAAGGTGTAGAACAATAGGTACGATAGTTCTGCAGTAAATTACATTTTTATAATATTTGGGGTGCCTATTGTTGTGGGTGCACATCTATGTATAACTAGTAATGTCAGCAGTAACTGATCTATCTAATTTTAATGATGTTTTGAGAAACTAAGTGTTAATGTTGCTTGCTCAGGATAGCTCACCCTATAATCACCTGTGCAGGTGGTAGGGTCCAATTAGGGGAGGCTGAGGTAAAAGGGCTTCAGGAGAAGAAAGTAGAGACTTGGCAGCTTGCTGTGAGGTTGACGGTTTGTTTGTTTGCTGTCATTGTGCCTCAGTTTAATATATATATATTTTTTGTGTTTTGGTATGAGTATGTTTTGGTGTTGTATTGTTAATAAAGACACAAATTGTGCACTTTAAAAGCCTCCTCTCCAGTCTTCAATTGTGACATACACCAGACAGTAAAGATATTATCTGCTAGTACAGAACACAATAAATATGAATAGTTCAATATACAGTATGGTGCAATATAAATAGTCAACAAGCGGCTTTATTTGTCATGATTGAAGGCTCTTATACAGTATATTGCGCCCACATAATTAATTTGTTCCAGTAACAATGATGTCTCATTTTTAGTTTTATAGTGCCAACGCCCTCTAGTGGCCGCAGGAAGTAAGGTGAGGAAGTATAAGAGCAACTAGTCTTTATCGACGACGTTTCATTTCCAGGAAATTCTGTCGGATGTCCCTCATTTAGACACGATGTCCGTCCCCTTCCTCTTTCTTTGTGTTTATGAGGACTATGGTTAGCTGCTCCTCAGATCTCTGTTGCACGACTAAAACAACTTTTGAACGTACACATGTTCCACCAAAACAAGTTCCTTCCCGAGACTATTTAGCAGAGGCACCACGGCTCTGTCTGGCGCTTAGCACCGCCCAAGACGATTGTGATTGGTTTAAAGAAATGCCGATAGACCAGAGCACATTTTTCTCCCATCCAGGATTGCTGTGTGGACTAGCAAGACCTTCCTCCGCAGTGCTGTGGAGGAAGGTATGGCAAAGCGAGACTAGTCTGTTTGTCTCCATCACCCCCCACCACTGCCACCGCCTCATCAATTACACCCCCACTTAAAAAGTCGACAGCCAATTGACACAGCCCTGGTTCTGTTTTTCAAGGTGCGGCCGCTGGTCCAATCAGAGCCGAGTGTGCAATCCATCTCCTCTTCTGTCGCCTTAGGCTCTCCGTCACACCGCAGGAACGAGGAGGAAGTAGATTTTAAAAAGCTGCCGCTCATATTTCCTTCCCTCTCGTCTCTCCAGGTTGTTGTCATGATAGTTTCCATCAATACTAATCTCCACTCAGACGCCTCCAATCCAACAATCTGTGTCTTTAAAGTTATGAACACAAAAACTTTTAAAGTTATTTCTTCCTCTCTGACATTGACTTAAAAAAAAGGAGTGAATGAGACAAAAATACACTCCTCAAAAAGGTAGTGTTTTACTTTTACTATTTTTCTAACTATTTTGCTTTCTGAATACAATCATTTAATTGTGTCTTGAGATAAAACAGTGTGATATTGTGTGTTGAAATGACAGAGCGATCAGGTCACCTAGTAACTTCACTATTATTTCGAGAGCTCACAGTTCGTAGTCATTTGATTAACTCAAGGGTTAATCAAATGTCCACCTGCTTATTTCCTACAGACTCCTCTTCTCCTTTACTATTCTACATACTCATTTTGTTCTCTGGATGCTGTTTTCATTTCACCTATTTTCCTTTCTTAATACCCTTTTTTTTATTTAGCCTATACATTATCCTTTCCTATCCTCTGTACCTGCACCTGTTCTGCTCTACATCCTCCTTTCCTTTTCCACCACCTCACCTCCTTTCCTTTTCCATTTTCTTTCCTTTACCACCAGTCTCTTTCCTATTACCTCCTTTCTTACTTATTTCCTTTACTGTTTTACCTGCCTCTTCCTCCCTTAATCCTTCTTTCCTCCCTTAGCTTTCATTTTCCGACATGCCTTTCCTGCCTCCTCCTTCCTTCCCTTATATCCGTCTTGACATCCCTACCTCCTCCTCTCCCTACTTTCTTCTGTCCCCTTTCTCCCTCTTTCCCTGCATCTTGCAAGATCTTCAAATGATAAATAAACAGCAGAGTTGCATACTTTCCTCTCCAACCCGGGCGGAGCTATCGTTTGGGTGTCCTGCCCAGGATGAGGTGGGGATGGAACCACCAACCCTGCGCTTAATCAGGCTGTTCTCATGAAGCATACATTAATATAGCTATGAAACGTTAAGCACTGTAATTCTGATGCATTCCATGTTTTTTGTTGTTGTTGCAGTATGCACCACATTGACTGCTGCTGTATAAGATTGCTGTGGAGAGGCGGTCGGGTTGGATGGGTGGATCTGCCCATATTATCGCGGTGCTCTGTATTCGGCTCAAAGTCACCTATTCTCTGGTTAACTGAATCACCAACTACCACTGACCTGACGGAGCACCTGACGGAGCACCATGCGGAGCACCGTAGCCGGTGTCTCAGCGCTCTGAAGCGGCTAAACAAATCTACTAACTGCCGCTGATACAACCGAGCTGTGACCGAGGTCTGTAGCCACTGTAGCCGCATTCACGTGACCCGCCGGCGGCCTCCTTGTTTCGTAGGATATCTTAACTGACTTTTCCTCCAAAGCCACCCTGAGGGTAGCCAGGCCCTACCAGACTCTGGTACATTAGCCTGGTCCTACCAGACTGGTCCATTAGCCTGGTCCTTCCAGACTCTGGTCCATTAGCCTGGTCCTACCAGACTCTGGTCCATTAGCCTGGTCCTACCAGACTCTGGTACTCTAGCCTGGTCCTACCAGACTCTGGTACATTAGCCTGGTCCTACCAGACCCTGGTCCATTAGCCTGGTCCTACCAGACTCTGGTACTCTAGCCTGGTCCTACCAGACTCTGGTCCATTAGCCTGGTCCTACCAGACTCTGGTACTCTAGCCTGGTCCTACCAGACTCTGGTCCATTTCATTTGTACAGAGAGTCTGGCCACTCTCCATTGCCTTCAACTTCCTTGAAGGCGGGTACTCTGTTGAAGTTTAAAACTATTGGATCTGCCCAAAGCCACTCTGGATCTGCCATCACTAATCGCTAACGTTTGTTTGTGACGTTGGCTTAGCATTGCTAGCGTTAGCCTTAGCCAACTCCATCACCACTAATGGAGCGAGCTGGAAAATCTAACTTTTCCCGAACCCCGTGGGGAGGGGGGCCACAACATCATGGCCACCAACACAACTCAGCAAAGATTGTTTTTGCTCGGGCTTTAACTTCTGGATATTCGGCAGCGTTGCCACAACGGACCGAATGGCTTCACTCGCATCTTTCTCCGCCGCCATTATGGAACTACAACTCAAACTAGCGCACGTCCTCAACGGCATCGTTCTCAGCCACTCCCTCTGTTCGCTGATTGGACCGGTAAAGATTTGGCTGGAGAAAACACGCGAATATACCGCAAACTCCAAACGACGTACTGAAGGAAAATGAAAATTGAGCGGAAGTACGTAGGAGGGCGGAGCCAGGCTACCCTGAGGGAGCTCTATCTGAGGAAACAGGCCTTCCCCCTGAACTGTCCGGGGGGTAACAGTACGGCTCCAGTACTAACTGCTGAGCTACCGTTCCTCTCTGCTGTGTGAATAAATGAGAGTAAACACGGAGCCGAAGTGAACGAGTTGCTCTTTCAGCCTGTTGAACATTTGCATCATTTAAAGAATTACAGCCGGGAGCGGACTGTAATCTTCAGAACAAACTGAACCCCCTTTACACATTTTTCCACCCGCCCTCGCCCCTCCCTCTGCCTCTCAATGTAACATTAGCCCGTGTAGCTGTCAGCTCTGATATATTGCTGCTGCAGCCAGCTGGCCGGCCGCTGGACGGGGGCTTCCCCTGACTGATTCTTTATGCCCACCAAACTGCATCTAATCTTGGCGGGAGTGCAGCGGGGCTCCTCATCAGGCAGACAGCGGCTGTAAACAATGCAGATTGATTACCGCCCGGGGTGCATTTAATCCCGCTCCTGCAGGACCAAGAGTCTCTTCTTAACGCATGTTGTTTTACTGTCATGCTACACTAACACTGGCCTGTCATTAGAAAAGAAGATTGCATGTTTTGCATTAAGTTTTTCCCGGGGATGGCAGCGATAGGAGCGCTCCTCTGACCCAGCCTCTTATCACACCCGTCGTAATTGCATTAACAGAGGAACGATGCAGCGGCTTCTTCAGATTAGCGCGGCGAACCCTTCCCTGTGTCGGACCCCAAGGCGCCGGCGCGGTAATAACAAATCTGGATTTAATTTGTCGGATATCTTGGCAGAAGCTGAAAGAGGCTGACGGGGAGCGGCAACCACGAGGGCCCTCTAATGTGATGCGTCGCTCCTCGTAGACGTTAAAGCAGGAAGTTGGTGAACACTGGGTGAAAGTGACACTAATTCATGACCAGCGCGCCGTCTCAGAGCACTTAAGACTGCAGCAGGAAGATGTTTTTCAACCCCCGAGGCTGCATCTTAATCCTCCCAACAATCCCTCCCACTGAGAGGGATTCAGACTGCCGACGACACGTCTGGGGCCACCGATGTGACCGGTGGTCTGATCCCAATGTGTTTTTTTATCATGAATCCATCAACTCACACATCATTCTGCAGCAGATTAGATAACGGCAGAGCCGGTTTTATTTGAGCCTGCAGGGAAATCCATCCACAACACCGAAACCGAAGCAGCAACAAGGAAGTGACAGAAAGACATAAAGCACGCAAAACGCATCATAAACACAGAATGAAAGATTAAACTCTTCATACATCCAGTTTATGTCACCATAAAACATCACACACACACTTCTACGTGTGAATATAAATCTGTACTTCTCTTATTACATACATCTACAGGTTTGTAAAGACATTTAGGCCACATTCTTTCCATCACCTCCTTCCTTTATTTTTGCTTTTTTTCACTTATCTCTGTCTTTTCTTCTCTAAATCTTTCTATACATCTATTTTCTTTTCCATATCTCTCCAAATATTTCGTTTTATGTCCTCCTTTCCATTTCTTTCCTATACCTTTTTCCCTACTTTTGATATTCCTCTTTTCCTAAACTTTTTTTGGGGGGGCATTTTAGGCCTTCATTTCTGACAGGGCAGCTTAGACATGAAAGGGGAGAGAGAGGGGGAATGACATGCAGCAAAGGGCCGCAGGTCGGAGTTTAACCCGCGGCTGCTGCGGCGAGTACTAAGCCTCTTTATATAGGCGTGCGCTCTACCAGATGAGCTACCCAGGCGCCCTTTTTAATTTCTTTTTATTGGGGTTCTGGTATTCAATACACATATTTCAGTTCTAGCTATGTATAGAACCCCTTTTTCCATGAACTGAACATATTTACATCCATACATTTTCTTTTCCTTATCTTTCCAAATTATTTTTGTTTCATGTTACTCTGTGGGTAACTTCTGCTACTTTTTCACTGGCTTCCATGCTGCTTTCTACTGTTTACCAATAGTTTTCCATTGCATTTATGACGAACATAAGACACCAGAGAAAAAGTGTATATATATTATTTTGAAATAATGATGGTAAGAAGATACTAGTAACAACAAATAT